>VYZP01044682.1:9982-30710 GCA_013400635.1 Hypocryptadius cinnamomeus
AAAAAAAAAAAAGGATTATCCAGAAGCAGAAGCAGCAAGATGCTCTTTAGAGATGAGATCTTAAAGGTCACCAAGCTTCTAATCCTGATCACAGATTTGGAGTCCCAATTCATCTATTTTCCAGTTTTTTCTCCAGCATGTCAAGTAAATTATGTACACAGGAAAAATGCAGAGGAAGGAAAGAGACACTTCAGTGGTTGGGAACATGGCAAATGTGCATAACCAGGATTCAGGTCACTGCTTCAATAAAAACAGAGTTTCAGCAAGGGAAAGGTGACACTCCTGTAGAAGAGATTTATTACGTTCTCCATCTCTACCCATCTGACCTGCCAGGTGGTTGGATAATGCAGGAGAATCTCACATTTTAACCGGAGACTGCCAAGGCCCAAAAACCTTTCCTGACAAAAGTAAATAACACCCTTTCAACATAACATTTTTTTTAACAAACTGATACATTCCAAGAAGTATCTAATTATAAAATTTCCAACCAGTTCTCAAAATAGAGACATAGGTCTGAACAAGGGAAAAATAAAAACAAAGGCTATAACAGCTTAAAAAGGTTCTGGATAAAATCACACCAGTGAACAACTCTCCCCGTCTGGCAACCAGTAGAGCAAAGAATGAGCTGTCCCAGGGATCTGAAAACACTTTGGAAAAGTGGGGAGGAAAGAGAAGTGCCTCATGAAGGAAAAGACCATCAGCAGCAAGTACTGTCCTCAGCAGAAGGCAACTGCATTTACCTTTCTTCCTTAGCCAATATTAACCAAGTTCTGGGTTGGTACAACAAAGCTTCTAAACAATTCCCTCTGTGGAGTGAGATTTCACTCATGGAGTGGAAACACTTCACTTACCCACACAGACCATATCACATAATCATATTCATGCAGTATACAATGATGTATATTTAATAGTCTGGAACCAAGAAGCTGCCCAGTGCCACTGCTTAATCTAAACAGACCTTTCTCATACATTTCTACCTTCAGCATAGCTATTCATGAAAAAATTATGTTTTTAATAAATTAAATTACAAACAATATCAATCACAACATATTTGTAAATTAGGAACAAAAAAAAAAAAAGAAAAAAAAAAAAAAAAGGCAGCACATTTAGAGACAAGATGTATCAGAATCTCCAAGTTGGACAGGTGCAACACTGAAGCTGCAATTTTACTCAGTATCTCCAGCCTGATTTTCTGGCACAAACCCATATTTTTCTACTTTACTGCTGGCTGATATCCATGTTGAGATTTTTCTATTAGCACAGCCTATTTCCCCTAGCATTTCAGAAGGCCGGATTCAATTTCCTCTCCAGGAATTTAAGCAGAAAAAAGGACTGGCTCTGCAGTCTTCTTAAATTTTGAAACTAGATTCAGCTAGCTGTTTCATCGTTATCTTTTTTTTTGTTCTCCTTTCTTTGAATTTCACCACTGCACTTTTCTTATCCTCTTCCATGACTAAACTGTTTCATTTCCTCCCATTGTCTCTTAATTGGCAAATACTTTCACCATCTCAAAGGATCCTCATCTCAGGCATGTCACACTGATAATAAGAGTCCTTAGCAACCACCTTGGCTTTGTGTTTTAGAAAAAGAACAAACAAAGGTACTGTAGAAAAAACAAAGGTACTGTATTAGCCAAAGCTCCTACACAACACTGAATGTCCAATTCCATTCTTCTCTTGAGGTGGGTATTTCCTTACAGTTAACCAAGCAGGAAAACAGACACCAGCACGGGATTTTTTGGCTGTTGCAATGCTCCCTAGCACCTGAATCCTGTTGGTGTAGACAAAGCAGCCTGTTCCCTTGCATCCAGGCTGGAAAAGGTAAGGTTTCATTAGTTAGAACAATAATCTGTTCTTACAGAAGCAACAAGGATCCACAAAAATCATCAAACATAAGATGAACTGATCATTTCCTGGTCCAAGCATGCAAAAATGGCACTGCCCCCATGGCAGGTGAAACATAAGCATGCCTTGTCACCTCACAGCACATTAAAAATCTGTTCCAGAAGCAGCTACAGTGCCTGTTGTGTGTGAGGCTTCTAGAGCTGGCACAAATGCTAGAGAGATTTTGTAAGGCATTCACATACAGAAAATTCACACTGAGAGGGGTATAATTTCATTACCATCCCCTAAAGGCAATGTATTATTAGACTATAAATGTGTTTCTGGAAATAAAAACTGGCTTTCATGATGATTACAGGATACAAATTAAATAGCTATGGAATCAATATTTTGTACTGCTTTGGTGTCAAAAGGTGTTAATTTGGGAGAAGCCCCTTCATGCAAAAATCACAGAGATCATGCACCAGCAGTTTCTAAAAAAAAAAACTTTTGTCCAATGATGACCACCTAACTCCTTTTACAAATTTATCAACCTATATAATAATTTTTATCTGTTTTGAGGCAGAGCCTTCATACAAGTGTGTGTTTATAGGAGTCTCTCATCATGCATTGATAGCCAACACTGATACCCTCCATTAAAATACCATTTATCTGTAACCCATCTGCTGTCCCTGGGACTTACTCAGGGCTTTTGATTTAAAAGAATTAACAACTTGCACTGAGTTAAGCAATTCCCTTTGCACTCACTGGGTCTCTGTTGTCTGTAATGAGGAAGACAGTGAAGTGAAGAGCAAAACTGCCCTACACAAACACGCATTTCAATGAAACAGCACATTTAGGCAAGAAGCAAACAGCTTCATTAATTCCATTGGGTCTTTTTCTTTGATGAAATGAGCAACAGGTTGAATTTCAAATTCAATAATATTGAACCTGATTTGATGCTAATCAGCACAAATTATTAAAAAACCTCCACATTTCTGAATAACTTCATCATTCATATCCTGTCTTTCATTCTCTATAAGAAATGTCCTCATGTTATTTACACCAGGCTGAATTCAATTATTTACTATTATTCACAAGGGTATTTCTTCTCTTTCCAGCCACTGGGTTTATTTTTGTGGGAAATTAGTCAAGCCATAATTTCTCATCATTGCAACTGGGCTCCGTCCCTCACTGTTACAAACTAAACAGGCTTTGTCTTTCTAAAGAAGGATAAAATACATACAGCACTGCATGGTTGTGAGCTACCAAGCACGATTCTCAAGGGCTCAGATATTTGGTGGATTGTAGAAATGTTGCAACATCAAATTCTTAAGTTTAAAATTGAGCAAAACTTCCACAAATAAATTTTCTTTCTCTTTAGAGATGCTGCTACTATCAGAAACAAGATTAGTGATAATGATAGTCTTACTCATCTTTTGGTAATATTTCCCCTTAATAGTTTCAATCTCTCTTTGAATGACATTTACATGACAGAAATTGAATTGAATTTTGGTGTTTGACAAACAAGCATAAAAGCATTGAGAGAATAATTACTAAGTTGTTCACTCAGTATTGGATTTCCTGTGCATGTGATTTGGACAGATTACCACCAGAAGTTCACCAGAAGACTGACCATGCCCAGATCTGACTTCTACAGGGCAAACTGGTCAAAGGTGTGCCTCACACTTTAGAATAAAATTGGACAAAACAATTGGTGCATTTGGTCATATCAAAAACAAAGAACCAAACCTTCCAATGAATCCAATCTCTTGATGCAAAGCTCAGGACAATTCCAGGGTCTTAAAATCCATGCTGCTCTTTTCTTAGTAACCTTCAAGACCACATCAGCCTTCCCTCCCCCTCACCACAACCAGACATGAAAACTACACCTTATTTTCTCCACAACATCTGTAAGTAGTTTCCAAATGACTGAACTCATTTCTCTTCCTCCTCTGCACAGGTGTGATCTTGCTGCAGCAAACCTCAAACCCCACCAATACTGACAATCCTGCCTGGACTGAGGGCATGTTGCTCTTCCAGTGCTTCAGCTAAATTAATTTACCATCATTAAGGTCCACCTCAGCCAGCCGAGAATTTTTTCCTCCTTTGACAAAATCAGTGTCAAACAAAAAGACAGAAGCAACCCAATTTTGCATATATATATATATATTTTTTTTTTTTAGCTTATGAATCTTACATGTTATCTTCATCTGTCTGGGAATTTATGAGTACTGTTGCACAGTTTGAAAATTACTCCATACAGTTTAAGATGCTACTTTATGGTTTAGTTTGATTTGGGGATTTTTGGGGGGATGGAGTGGGGGATTTTGTTTGTTTTTCAGGAGGAGTGGTATAGTGGTTTTTGTTTCGGTTTTTTGTTTTTGTTTTTTTTTTAAGGTTGTCCTGTCCTGCTTCATTTTTGTAGATTCATAGCTGCAAACCAACACTGCCATCCACTGTCTCTCAGAATAATATTGCTCAATGGATTTTTCTTACCATTAAATAAAATAAGATGCTCTATTTTAGAGTCTGAGCGCCTACAAGCAACGGGTACAGGGGACATGCAAGAGCTTGAGGCTTCTAAACAAAAAAAGCCAAATTATAATAGAAATTTGCATGGAAGATAATAAAAAGTCCTGACTTAATTCTACAGAAAACTTCATGAGCAATTCAGAGTTTTTTTCTCCTATGACTGCAGCATTTTATCAAATACACTAAATATGATTTATTTTTAAAAGGGCTGTAGTCTGACTTCACACCTGAACCACAAATTGCCCTGAACTGTTGTTAGCATCAGCAGTTCTGGAACTGATGTTTCCTTCAGGGAAGCTGGGCACAACACCTGTAGGTGCTCCAGCAGGACAAAGCTGTGCTGGTTTTCAGTCATTTCTCCATTTATCTGACTGACACTCTGTTTGATACACAGGTCTTCTACGAGTTTTATCGATCAAAGAGGGAAACAACAAAAATTAGCCATTAGAATATAACATAGTCAGAATGGAAAAAGAAAAGATCAAGAAGGTCAGTAAGAGACAGGATGCAACCAGATGTAGCACTTTTGGTACCATCAAATTTTCAACTTGTTCAAGGGATTCCAGCACATGTGTAATTTTGGGGAGTCTTAAGGAGCTCTGGATGTATTACACTTTGGTTAAATGTTCTTGCCCAGTACACCACCCCTCTGTAGCTCCCAGGCAAACTAGGAGTAAATTAATATTAGTACCATAACACAAATTAATACCATGTACATAGACAAAGTAACACCACAATAATCACATTTTAGACAATTAGCAATGAATGGGGTAATTCAGCTTCTGCAAAACATTAGGTTTATGAGGTTTTAGGTGTTTGAGCTAGCACAGAACTCCTCAAATACATTTCAGTGAGGTCAAGAAGTATGTGTCAAAGTGGTTTAACACCTGTTGTATTTTCCATGGATATTCATTATAAACAGGATTTTTGTGCAATACTCAAAATATTTTCTTGATACATCTTGGTACATCACCATCAATACTAGCTGATAATAAAATCAGTCTTGGACACAATACTTGATTTTTTATGTATTTGTTTAAACAAGGTTTCAGTTCCCTGGTGCAATTATGGAACTTGAAATGTAATTCTCTTTAGAACTGCAAAGGAATTAGACAACAGAAACCCAGTTAAGGGTAAAGCATGATAAAAAGCAACAGCTTCAAAGACCTCTTTTTTATTGCTGTTGCCTCATGTCATGTTATATTCTAAGCCTGAGCTGTGTTAATGTCTGTGAAAGGACAATAAGAAAAAATCAGAAAGGAAAGAAATCTGTGTAGCCTAGCATTTCAAATAGTCACAGAAAAACATTTGCTACTGTCCTAGTGCAATTTAACAGTCTACATTGGGATGTGCCTTTGAAATGCAACAGTGACTTCCAGGGTGTTGACAGAATCATCAGTAATTCTCATTTAGCCAAATTCTGTAAGGAGACAGAGAGAACCTGGTCCTTATTCTGATGTCACACAGTGTGTGATGGAAATTTTCCTTTACATTACTGTTATAAAAATTGTGTTTTATTTTCAACATTTCACATTAGCAAAAACACTAACTGAAACACATCCTGAAAAGTCACAGGGGAAAAAAACCCACAGTTAGGATGGAGTCAGTAGACACATCTTTCCTCACTGAGCATTTCCAGCTTAGGGAATGAAGGATGGCTCTGGATGGCTGAATTTGTTTGCAGCCCTCCTAAATTGCTCCTAAGCAGGAGCAATTAATATCAGCCTTCTTCTGTCCTTCTGCATCTTGTTTATTACTCCCTGAATCAGCAGAAAGGGAAGATAAACATCCAGAACATCCTGATTCCACTTAATCAGTATAGCTTCAAAAACTTTTAATGTATTTCAACAAGAAAGCATAATGCAGATGGAGGCAAGCAAGTTTGTCTATATCACCTTAAAACTGAAATTTGTCTCCATGACTGTCTTCAACAACCACTGATGCCTTTCAAACATATGTTTGAGAAATGCTTTAAGAGTTCAGTCTTGTCTGCCTATTTTTTAAAAATCCATACTATAAATTTAAATGCAAGATCTTTAGTAAATAATTAATCTCAAAATGTCATGCTTTTAAATTCACAATGAGGAAGTACTGAGTAAAATCTATTTCTGAGACTCTCTTATAACATCTGATCCTTTAATGTAGTTCATCTCCAATTTCAATAGTGGTTTCCAAGAAAGAGTCTTGAAAAAACAGAGAACATACACAGGCATTTAGATGGTCTGAACACAAATCAGTCATTTCTTAAAACTCTGTAAAATAATTGCCCAATTTTAAGCTTATTAAATGCATTCCATGACGTCAAGACAATAATAAGTGGAGTGTAGCAAAAGCCTGTATCAATAACTAACAATAGAACTGCAATACCTGTCTCGGTTGTGAGGAAAATGCTAGAAAAAGTTGGATATAACCTACTGGGACTGCAGTAGGAGTCACTGGAGCTGAAGTGAGGTAGGATATGGAATACCCAAAACCACAGAACAAGTCCCAATGCAGGCTGAAGGAATTCTGCTGGACCCCATGATGGCATCCATGATCCTCTTTCAAAGAGCTGCTCCTTCCCCAGTCAAATTGCTCAGAGCAATTAACCCATTTGGAGAAACATGGTTTGAAAGTGGACATGTTAGTCAGCACCCCAACTCTCAGGTGCATCCCATTCCCAGTACTGGAATTACAGATGGCCACAGATCTGGACAAAATGTTTTGCTATGCCATGCTTCAGGTAATCAATTGTCAACTCCATTATGCCTCTGCCTCTGTAGGGCTTGCATGATGCAAATGAAGGTGAACTGCAGCTCCTGCACTGCTCTGGCTTTGAGTTTTTGGAACCCCTGTGAAACTACTGTGATCACCCCTCCACAGGCAAACATTTCCTGAAAACAGCTCCCTGTTAATACTGCAGTGCAAAGAAAACCACAAATTGCAAAGCTTTATATTTGGATTCAAAATTAAAATTAAAAACAGGAGCAATTACCACCCCACCATTTCCTTGTCATCATCAGCTACTGCAAACATAAGATGAACACAAAGCTCTTTTTTGCTCTCAATCTCTCTCAGATCTTCCCACCTTACCTGAAAGAACTGGTGCCAAGATGAAGAACTGGGCCACCTCCATTACAGGCACAGTAAACCATAACTGCAGTTCCAGCTGAACACATTTACTCTGCTTCAGTGCAAAGCCAGCCAGGTCAGACAGAATCATGAATAATAATTAAAAGAATAACATTAAAAAATTCTTGTAGGAGACTCCTAAACTGTCACCTACAACATCAGCAATACTTGACATGCCAAAAGTTAGAATTTCAATTACATTTCTCATATGAGAAATTGTAACAAAATAATAGCTCAAGCAATCAAAATCAAAGTCAGTATTCAGCTACAGAGACAGTAACAACATTACAGTCTGTTGATGTAATTTAAAGTTGTCTATGCAGCTACCAGCACATCCTGTTCTATTATTCTTTGGGAGTTTTCATCCCTGTTTTCAGGCAGTCTTTGCTGTTGCATAATAAAACCTACTATTATTAAATCCCTGCTCACCTAGAGGAAACTGTAACAGGTTAAGAAAACACAAATAAAAGCAAGAAAGCAAAACCAAAATAATAAATGAGAGAAATCATTTAACTTTCTGCACCTCAGTTTTCATGAGAACATTTAGAAGAATGAAGGCTCAAAAACCAACAGCTCTAGTAACTGCAGACTACTAAGACATGCTGCCTGCAGCTCTGTGCTGAATTTGCAGCTAACACAGTAGTATAGGAATGTTACCAGGAAAAAAAAATGTGTTTGTGTGTAACACTCTCTCATTTCACTATTATATATAACATAGAAGATTATATACACCTAACTACCCACTGGACAGTTGGGTTCCTGCCCCTGCTGTTGACAGGGACTTGCTGGATTGTCCTGTCTGATGCCTCCTTGCAGACATCTTCATTCAATTATAAAACATTATAATTTATGTAACACATTATAAATTATATAACGTGGCAATGGGAATACCTAAAAAATACTAGATATCCAAACACCCTCACAAAGACATTGACAAGACTATTGCGGGGAATAGTATATCAGGGTAAGTTAAGATCACCTTGTCTTTATTTTGGTTTAGAATACTCATAGTTGAGTATTCAACTATGCCCACTAAACACCCCTGCTCTTTCCACACATTTCACAAGCTCTTACTTAGGAACCCGTTAAAACCATTGCATCTAAAATGAATTTCCATCTCAACACCAGCTCTGTTACCCAATAATGCCATATTTCCAGTTACATCTTCAAGTGGTTTAAGTCCTATGATTTTACTGTATTTAACTGGTTTAACTGGAGAAACCATTGTTCCTGACTGGAGAACCTTGATTCCTCCTGGGAGGCTGATCTACAATATGGAACTGATTTATTCCATACTTTTTGTTTATAGCCAGAAAAAAAAAATCTCAGATCTTCAAGAGATTCACTTTTGCAGACAGTGGGTAAATGACTCACATCACGTGCATGTTGCATGTTACAGAAATTCATGCTGCAGAAATGCAGGAGTGTTATAGCTGTACAGACACATCTGTCATGGTTATAAAGAACCTCCACACAAACCTTAAAATGTTGTAAGCAACCTACTCTCAAACCCTAAAATAATTACAGTAGTTTAAATAGGAACTATAACACTTCAGGCCTATCTTATTTTTATTTACTAACATTTTAATTACAGCCTCCATAAAACATTACACTGCAAATAGCAGAAAACTTCCCAATTTTTTCTCTGTAGAAATTCAGCTTCTACTCTCAATTTATTGGGAAGGCAGAAAGGATGGGTACCAAAGAGTTAACCACCTTCCAGCAGTTGCTAGGTAACATCTTCTGCCATCCCTGCATCCCTGTCCCAGGGTGTTCAACAAAGTCTACCAAAAATCACTACAGCTTCATCTTAAATTTCATTACTTGAGCATACATCCCTCTCTCCTCCTTTCCAATCTTCCCCCCAGCATCAGAATTGAAGATGAACAAGTATCATCCTGGAGTGACACTCATTTTCTTGATTTAATCTTTGTTGAAGCCCTGCTGGTTCTCTCCTTCCCTGGCACCTGGAGCTGCAGCCCTGCCTGGCCTGGCTGCAGTGGCCAGGGCTGAGCTCCTGGGAGCAGGAGCTGCAGGAGGAGGTTCCAAAATGCACAACACAAAATAACCTGCTGCTCTTCTGCTCTCCATTGAGTCTTAATTCCCACCTATTTTCCTTAGCATGCTCATACCCCAGAGAAAATCAAGTTTGATAAATAGCTACTTTGGTTGGTCAACAGCTCTGTGGAAAAGCCAACAGCAAGAAGTAGAAAGGACACAGCCCTGGGGACATGCCATTAACTTCTAAAGGATTCAGCTCTGCTTTGGTTTTGTTTTTTTAAAGCAATGTAGAAGAAATAGAATTAGATAGAGGCTGGTCATGGAGATTACTGACAAAAGGTGTTTATTTTTTAATCAATTTATTTTGTTCTTTATTACCAGATGTTCCAAATATTTTTGTTTCAATGAAATACTGACAATTTAAGTCCAATTCTTTAAGAAAATAGCCATTCACTGAAAAATAGTAGATTAAGTAGAAGATACTATAATTAGATGAGGAAAACCTAAAAAAATAGTAAACCAGTTTAAAAAATAGTGAAAATAATCATAGAGTCTGATAAAGAAATGAACACCACCATTTCATGTGGTCTTTCATGACTTCCCACATCCTTTAACAAGTCTTGCTGCTTTAATCCCTTTATCTTTATTGTTAGCAGATGCTGACTGAAGGGGATAGTTCCCCACATTCTAATTAAACCATTTCTTAATTCCTGCTCTGAAGGCATAAAAGCTTGAGGAACCAAATGATTCCTGACTGGTACAGAGGTTCAATCGATAGAGCCCAATTCATCCATCGTGTTGTTTTATAATCCAAATGCAATGCTCATTACATATTACAGGGCAAATAAAACAGCCAGGATGTTACTGTCACTCTGCAAAAACAACACCACTAATTACTGCTGCCTCATCCAAGGAAGGGTTTGGTGTTTGGGGCTTTTTTTGTGTGCTCATGTTTTCAAAATAATCCACACAAGTAGGAACTAAAGTTTTCTCCACTAAAGAAGGTCTTGGTAATACCTTTTGCTTTACTCAGAACTTCTAAAATGAAATCCACTGGGTTTTGTTTTTTTAAGGGTTTTTGTCTGTGTGCAGAATGTGGGTCTGTGGGTGGCTGAGGGCAGCAAAATGAGCCTGAGAGCTGGGTTCAAGGGTGCTTCTGCCCCCAGGGACGCTTGGTGCCACAGAGGAGTTCAGGGTGTATCTCAGAGCATTGGGTACAAGAGCTTTGGGTCTGAATTTCCAGTTCCCTCCATCCATCCTCTCCCCACTGCCATTTTCTTCCTCATCCTGCAACAGCCTTGCTTCTCACCTCTCCACCCCAGAACACAACCTCCTGTGCCTCCAGCACACTTAGCAGCTGAGAGGGTAATTTTACACCTTGGATGGCTGAAAACAGGGCATATAAACTTTTATTAAGCTTCATCTCCTTGTAGTCACAACCAGCTCTACCTGCCTTAAAGGCAGCTGAGATGCACCTAAAATTCCACATTGTAAGAAATAAGTTACAAGTGGGGACACAGAGAGCACTTCAGGGAATGGCATGTTAAATTTCAGAGGATTACAGAGTTCCATGAGATTCTCAAAGGGAGAGTAAAAAATAAAATACAGAAGCTGGAGTGAACCTTCCATGCTATTGCTCACACACCTTCACAATGACAGCTGGCTCAGCTCCAGGAAGGAAAGAAATGCCTGTTTCCTTTCTCTTTTCTGACATTTCATTCAGTCAGGACTGTCCACACACTCAGTAAAATTACAGCCTGCTTTGGGAGGCAGGGAAGAGCATGCTGCTCACCAGATTAGCTCAGGGTCTCAGGATGGTGGTAGCTTTGTTCTCCTTCAAGGATCAGCCAGGGCTCAGAGTCAGTCCCAGTCGTTCCCAAGAGGAAGAAGTCTCGCCTGGGCTTTGTTTGTTTGTTTTGTGGTTTTGGGTTGGGGTTTTTTTGAAGCAGGATCCTGTTCTCAGCCAAGAGCTGTCTGCTGCACACAGGGTGGGAGGAAGGGAACAGCCACTTTTCCCTCCCCACACCGACCAGGGTTTGCAGTAAATAGAGGGCAGCTGGGCTGGAAGAGAGCAAGGACCCAAATTAACAACAGGTCCAAAATAGTGGGTTTTATAAATTACTCCAAGACAAAAACAAAACCTTTAATGCGTATAGGAAAAACCTCATTTTTAATCTGCTGCTCTTCGATTATTTCAGTAGCACTCATTCTGACCAGAAATACTGATGCTGGTCCTAACACCAAAACATAAATACAAATGAAAAACAATTAAATACAAGTTTGAAATGATAGACCCACAAGGAGAGTCACAGCTTTAACTTATGGAGTGATTATTTTGTCAGGGTTTTTTTGAGACCTATGCTGTATTGTTTCAAGCACGATCAAACAGACAATTATAATCATTGGCCTAAAATGTTTGCAGATCAGGGAACCAAACAGGAAGATGGATAGCAGGACACAGAATATCATTAGAGTAGTTTAGCCATTTTTTTCTCCTCTATATTATATTAGAACAAAAAATCCTGGTCAGGTTAGAAATCTCATTTTAGTGAGTTTTGCAGAAGTAAAATAAAACCTGCAAAGGCATATATTTTGTTAACTCTACCACTATATAACAATTATTTTCCCCAAGGAAAATTAAAAAAAAAAATATTCAGTTTAGAATTTAGTGATAGTTGCCTTAATTTAAAATATGTCTAGGTGTATACTATACATAAATGTATATGTAAGGATATCTTTTGCAGGTGTGTGTAAGTCCCAATATTTATTTGCCAGGCTGATCATTATTAGTTAACTAATTTCTTACAGATGCCAAATGCAAAAGTCAGTTTCTTCTGGGTAAGAAGGACTGGTTAAATAATCTCTCTCCAAGCTTGAATTGCAATATTTACTGTAATGTCCCATTCTCTTTTAAAGTTTGTATTTATTCATGAAAAAGTTGCAAGGAACAGAAGGAAAAATGAGTCAGCAATCCATTGAAGAGACAGGTCAACTAATCATATTCTTATACTCATGTTTCTATGGGTGATAATTTATTCTGGTAGTAGTTGCAGAGCTTTCAGATGCTCACAAATAGGTACTGTTTCTCAGAACATGTTGATCACTCCACTTTGAAAAAGTCATCGTCTGTAGAAAAGGAAGGAACCTCAGTTTGAAGTTTCAGAAGCTGATGCTTTTCTAATGAAAAATAAAGCAAACCTAGTAGTTTGAGGCTTTCGGTTGTTCGAATTTTTAGACTTTTTTTTCCCTCATAAGCAATCCTTATGACCTTAAATATCAGCATGCAGAAAATTTTTGCATTAAAGATACACAGTTTTAAGAGATCTAAAAAGGAAAACACAGCCAGACTTCTATTTGTTTATGCTGGTGAACAAAAATATGAGTACGATAAGGCAGCAAAACACATACAAGAGAAAAACCACCACAGGCACCCAACTTAATGCACAGGCTAGGAAAAAGGATGCTGTAGAAAGGAAGTAGGCATTTAAATCACACACACGTGTGAACCAGTTGTACAAGGGAAGAAAAATAAGAATATGAGAGTTACAAGGCCAGCTGACAGCCTGCAATACAACAATTAAATCACAGAGCCACAACATGGGCAATACAATGTGACTTCCTGGCTCTGTGAGCTCTCCCCATGCAGCACAGATTCCATGGGACACGCAAGGGATGTTACTACAGGTGCTAATCGAGTTTCAGAAATGCTGAAATCCACACAAGAATAGTTTTGGGCTATTTCCATCATTTCATGAGGTGTCAGTTGAGCAGGTTCCTGGCTGTTGAGGTATCCTAGAGCAGATTCCTGATTACCTGTTGTATGTGTTTAGATTCCCCAAATCACTCTACATACAAGGTGTACAGGATTGCCCCACTCAAATCAGGGAGACTGCTCAGTTCATGTTATACACACCCTTAGTGCCTTCCCTGGACCAGGACTTACTGCAGGAGATAAGGATTAAGTGGTCGCCACAAATATAAGCAGAGGATCGGCCAGAAACCAAGAATTCTAATTCACACCAAAAATGTGTGGTTTTGACATGTTTTCATTCTGAATTTGGAAATGAGAAAAAAATTTAACATAATTCTGGAGGGAATGGGGAAGAAATTAGAGACTGCCCTGAGAAAGTATCCTCTTTCCAGACTCCCAACTTGGACTACATTTAGAAAGTCAGTCCCTACTCTGCTGCAAACAAAGACTTGAACCTTGGTGTTCCTTGTAACATAGATCTCTTTAATTAAGTCATCTATTTATCATGGAACCTTTCTGAGTTTTAATTGAACATTTCACTAGGAGGGGAAAAAAAAATGCAAGAGAATTGCAATTGACATTTCTAAAATATCTTGATGTTTTTAAAAAAGCCATTACTTTGTTGACAAGCTGCCATCAGCTGGTACTTTGTTCCTTCACGCAACTGCAGTGCAGGCAGGAAGTTTTATATAGATGGAGGTTTAAATCAAAATCTGTCAAAATTCCTGATAGTACCCCCTCTGTAAATCACCCCTTAGTGAATTCTTGCTGTGGCAATTACAGTCAGTGTGTGCTCCACATCTGCAGAAAAAGTCACACTGCTTTAACTGCTGTGGTTTAAGGTAAACCAGCACAACTGAGAGCACCAGAAGCTCGAGATACACAAGGAGACAAAAACAGAAAACTGGTACAACCACTGCAAGGCTTTTATCAAGACCAAGGCAGAGGAATTTCCTAATCCCTAAATATCTGAAGTTTAGAGTAGTTTTAGTGTTTAGTTTTGCCTTTTAAAGGTACCAATGATCTCTGAGAACTTAATTGTTATTCCATAGAAAACTTGTATCATGCTCTAAGTACAAAAACATATAATATTTCCTCTTTGTCTGCAAGTTATTTTTCAGTAATCTTTAACTAAACGTAGTTATGTTGAAAACAAAAATACAAGCATGCATCTATACAAATACATTTTTATTTATCTTTTTATGCTATTTAAAATAAATTTAGTTTTTATGTACCACAGTTTCTGGATCTGTCTGCTGTCTGTAAAATATTTCTACCATTACCACTTTGAGGAAATGGAGATTATTTTAATCCATGAGTCCATAGGAATCTAGGTAGTTCCTATTAGCCAATACAGTTCATTAAAACAATTCAGGAACTTCTCAATTTTATACTTATTGAATTCAGAATGTAAACATTTCTCAAAATATATAGTGTTGGGAGAGGAAAGGAGAAAAAGCATATGTTCTCAGAGTACATCTGGTGAAGGAGCTTCCAAAATTATGACTCCTTGACCCAGTAGCACCTTTCTTCCAACCCTCCATGAGACACAAGTGAAAAAGAAGCTGCAAAAACAGGATATTGCAAGGCTGAAGCACTTTTGGTCTCTTCTATATTTTTCCTACTGCAAAAAAAAAAAAAAAAAAAAACCAATAAAAAAAATTCAGTGTGAAAAGGTAGGCCAAATTATGGGAAAGGGAGTGTGCTCTATTTATTCTATTTCTACCTTCACAGTTTCTAAACACTCCCAGAGGAGAGCTCCAAGGGTGGCCATTCATCACCGAGGCCCTGGCAGCAGGGCTCTCTCAAGGAATATTTACAGCTGCAGTAATCCACAGACTACATTAAGAAACTCTAATCCCATAATGATTAGCTCCCTTTTTCCTCTGCTTCTCCATGGCCAAGTGCCACCTGGGCTTTAATCACTGTTTTGTTTCTGTCTGCATTGCCTTTTGCAGGACACAAGCCCACCTGGCACAGCAGAGCACAAGGTCACTGCTAACTCAACCACAAATTCTGACATTTTTCCATGGAGTTTGTTCCTCTGCCAGCCATGATCTAGCTCTTGAAATGAGAATTTTTGCATGACAACATGCATTGTTGAAGTTCAGAGTACAATTTGCACATCAGCATTTCTTTCCAAGTTGTGCATTAAGAAAAATCTTTGCTTTTGCTCAGCTTTTGATTTAGGCTCCTATTCCTCTGTTCTGTTAAAATTACCTACTAGAACAGTTGCTAACACAAACTACCAGTAAATGCAAATTTAGCAAAAACCCTTTCCCACTAATCAGCTAATACAATTTTTTTTCCCCAGGAAACACCAAAGAGCACACCTAAAAAAACAGCATGCATCTTTCCAAAAACTCTGCTCAAAAAGTCTATTTTATTCTCAAAAACGATGGAACTGTCTTCCTCAAAAATGCACAGAATTGCACGTTTGCACAATTAATTGTTCTGAGTCTCTTATCACCTCAGCTACAGCATTTGCTTAGTACCCATTAAGTTCTATTTGGAGAAAAATACACAAACTGAGCAAGAACATTCCACATTGCTTCAGAATTGCCTAGGTTGTTGACTTCACCATCATTGGAAACAGCATTTTTTTGCTAATTTTTAGTATACATCTACAGAACACCCAGATCTTCCTTTTGGTCAGCAACCCATCCACAAAAGTGATCAATTCAAGTGATTATTCAGGGATTCCAGCCCACTGAAGGAGCTGCAGCCAGTGGGAGATGCTGGGAGAATTGTTGGGTCAATGCCCTCCTCTTGCAGCTCATTCCAACTGAGATCAGTGGACTCACTATAATTGAGCGATATGCATCACACTCACACAAAGAAAAGGCAAAATCAGCCTGAAAAGGATGAATTAAGTAAAATTATTTCCCCTAGACTGAACCCACTTCTGATCTGTTAAAATATATTGGAAAGAAGATTCCTTCCTTCTGAAGGAAGGTGAATCTTAGCACAAAACAAGAAAAACCAATACAAAAAGTATGAGGTTTTCAGAATTTCTGCATACCTAAAATCAGAACTTGGCATTAAAATTCTTATGCGTTATTTTAATATAATTATTGCAATAAAATATCTCTAATACAAATTAATACAACTTATGTTAATAACCATTTCATATTTCATATTATAAACACATCCAGAAAATCACCTTTATGAGCCAATCTAAGAACTTTTTTCCTGCCTTGCTAAAACTTAAACTTTTCAAGCAGATTAGTTGCATCATGTATAACATTGTCACTGAAGTTTGCTAGTTCACCACATCTTTTACACACCTGCATTAGCAGGAATCACTTGTTTCATTTTAAGTCACAGCTCTATAGGTCTGATTTTTTGCATACAGAAGCAATTTCAAACACAAAGGTTAGTTTTATCTAATATTCATTTGATAGTTTGATGAATTATGCATTTGAAAGTCAAATGCCAATCCATTTCTTTTATAATCAAGTCCATGTTTAAAAAATGTTATAGGTTATTTGCAAGGAATTAGAAAAGGAGCCTTCTGCTATCATTCAACAGGAACCAATTTATTTCATTAAACAGAAATCCATATTTCCATCCCACTTTAAGTCTGAAAATTCAACTAAGCATATCAGTCTTCATTTCATTACAATCCTTTGATTTTAACACCCATAGATATTTGGAATATTTGGAACAGGGCCACTCAAGCCAAAGCAATGTCATTCACAGACTACATAATTAGTCTTTCATGCAACTTCAGTACATACATAACTTATGTGCTGAATCAACCCCTTCCCACCACGTTTCAAAACCCAATATCTGTTCATATCAGAATGAAGTGTCCATTTAGATCTGAAAAGAAATGGCAAAAATAATTTACAGAAATGACAGCAAAATACTTCAGGTTAAGTATTCCAAATGCTGTTCATCTGTCACACACCAGTCTGCAATCAGGCAGGTACAGATGTTGTTAAGGTTCCTGCACAAACACTGATTTATTCAGTGCATATTTGGAGAGGATACTAAATCTGACACACCACCTCTCCACATAAAATGCATGTATTGCATGATTCCAATATACAATGTACATCAGCCCTTTCTCACCCCAGGAGAAATAATTTCATCACAGAAATGCAAAAGACAGATAAAGACAAGTGCTTTTAGCAAAGTATTATTAATTCATATAAATCACAGCTCACATTGTCCTACTGCTGGTTTGTTNACCTCACATTGTCCTACTGCTGGTTTGTTTTTGTTGGTTGGTTTGTTTTGAGGGGATTTTTTTGTTTTGGGGTTTTTTGTTGGGTTTTTGGCTTTTTGGGGTTTTTTTCTCAGCTCATGAAACAGGGTTAGAGGTTGATTTTCAAGGAGTGACCCCAAGATACCAAGATTTCTAGAGAACAGAAATTCTACATTACCGGGTGTTGTTACAGAGGCATTATGTGTATTCATTATATCTTATAGGCTATAAAACATTGCATGAAATACTCCTTTTAAATGTAATTTCAGGCTCATTATCAGCTGCCTTTGTTCCACAGATACTGTTATCTTTTGAATCTACTGATAATTGCTTCTTGAATAGACTTGAATAGACAGCATCATTGCTGATCGATTCCAGTTCTGACATGTTCTGATTTGGAAATAAACTTGAAAGAAACTTTTCAACAGAATGAAAATTGTGTTCATTCAGCTCTAGGTTGAAAAAGAATCACTTAAAGAGAAGATTACATGTTGTAGAAATGCTCTGCTATTCCATAAAGAAATTAATAAATAGAATAGATATCCAGGTAGGAAGGTTTTATCATGAGCTTAAAAGGGAGAACAAAGGCACTCGAAGTTCAAAGAAAGTGAAAGCTTTCCTGTGAGGTTGGAAATAAACCTGACTCCTTTGTATGTAAAAACACTCATGTAGTTCTCCTGTTGGTTTTTACCTGCTTTGAGGGATTTGCATAAAAATTTCATGTATGTGACATACAAACACTGCATTACCAGTGGCCAGCGTTTAATTCCAGTCACAAAAAGCAAATAACAAAACTGCACTGACAGACTCTGCAGCCAGTGCAATACGGGTTTGGCTCTTTTCCATGAGATCCCAGCACACTTCCCAGTCTAAACTGATGCCTGAATTTGCAGATAGCAAGAAATAATAATAATAACAGTAATAATTATGTCAACTTCAGCAACACTAAAGCAAGACTTTGCTAGATTAGGTGGGACTTAAGCTCAGTGCCTCAGGAGCATTTGAGGCCTCCGACAGATGTTATATTGCCCTTCATAAAAGTTTAACACAGTGATTCCAGTGCTGCAATTATCTGTACTGCAAGATTAACTCTGATTTTGGGATGCTCACACACTGCAGGAACATCTCTGCAACAGAAAACCTCCTTAAAATGGGAAAAACAGAATTCTAAATGCATTGCACATGAAATGCTTTGTTTTTCTTTATCAACCACATAAGTAGGGGGATGAGTCAGATGGTTTAGAAACAGTCCACTCACAGCAGTAACAAAAGCTCTTTTCTCTTTTTGTTTCAGTTACTGATTCCAGTAATTTAAAATTACACACAAAAGAAGAGACAGCAGAAGTGAGAGGCACAAGTCTTCGGGCCTATTTCACTGAAAAGTGTACACAAATCTTCTACCCAAACATGGAGAAACTCGGTCAGTTTTGGAAAGAGCTTGGCCAGTATCAGGCCTCCTTTTCTGATCATCGTTAAGCTATTAATGTATATGTAGTTGATTTTCTGCTCACACCTTCATGAATGTCCACTCTGTTACTTTCTAGCAAGTTCTTCCCATCTTCTCTCAGGGCATTCAGCTCCACCTTTCCTGATCTTGATGATTTTAGACCATGTCACTGTTTTATCAAGATTATTTTGTACTCTCTCTGATTTTTCAGGAGAGTCTTCCAACATAAAATTAATTTCAAACTCTACCTCTAAATTTATTAAGTGTATTCTCTATTCCACCAGCCAACTTTTTATTAAAATACTGAATAAGGCTGGAGCATCACAGCCAGAAATGCCACATCATCAATTTTATGATACTAGCACTAAGAAATAAGCTAGAAGTCTCTAATAAATTTAGTGAAAAACACAAATTTTGAACTAAATAGCTTGTGTGTCCAAGAAGACACAAAAAGGCTGATCAGACTTAAAGGTAAGCATGTTTTCTGATTATTTCCTCACTGTTTAATAACACCTGTTGCTTTTTAACAATGCATTAATGGAAATGCAGGAGCAGAGCTGCAATCACAGGCTCTTCCTCCCAGCACAGAGCTCCTGTGCCTTAACAGGGGATCCCCAGCAGATTCAGAGCAGCAGAACAGCACCGAGCTCCTGCCAGGAGCTCACAATTCCTGCTCTGTGCTGCACTAACACCATGTTTACCTGAGGCCTTGCTAATTTGTACCCTCCCCTGGTAGCACAGCTTTACACATTTGTGAGCTAATTCAGAGCCACAACACAAAATTGCTGTGTTAGGGAACAGAACACATATTGTAACACTCCCAGCAGGCACTGAGACTGGCAGGGAAATGCTGTAACCTCCTTCTTCAGAGTAGACCCTTCCTTAAAAATTATATTTTGCTGCAAATTTTGCTTGCTGTTCCTTTTATAAAACAGACTACTTAAAATGTGGAATATATAACCACACAAGGAATATACAACTATTCCAGCCCAACAAAGTTGATGCCAACAAAAAAGAACCAGAAAATTCTTTTGCAGACTCACTCACCTGTGGGGTTAGAATCCTAAGGGGTTGGGGTTTTTTGTCCATCTTTGTTGCCCAGTTCAGGCTGTTACTAATATGCTGCTGGCTACCAAACTTTGAGACTCTCAGTACCCATGGAATTATGGCTTGTTCTCTGCAGAATCAGATGTAATGAAGTTGCTCATTAAAAATAATGAGCTGCTTTAGTAATGAGCCCTGATGTACAGCTTTGGTCTGAGGAATATCTTATTTTCAATTGAAACATAATTAGATTCAATTGAAGGCCCCAAGTTGGGATATTAAAGGGAACCACAAAAATCACACTTAATTATGAAAACTGAATACTCAGAGACTTTCAAAGACTCCTTGATACCTATAGTGTTGAAATATTGGTAAATATTAGTTAAAAGAAATTAATAATGCGAAAATTGTTGGGTAATAGTCCCTAATTGGTTATAGAATCAGTGTTACACGACTCAAGCCATTAAATTTACACCCAACTGCCTGAGGACAATTGTTTACATGTTCACAGTTAATGGCTTGAAATTCAGCTCTGTTAAACTCAAATGGCTTCCACTGCCACCAGTAGGAATTGAGGAAGCCTGACACTGAAAATCCAGGCCATTATCTTATGCACAGATTTAAAAATTTCTCTTGGTGCAAAGTGCATAAAGTTATGGCTATTCCAGCAAATATCCAGACACAAGTGTGACTAGAAGGAGACAACACCAAAAGATGTAAAAACCCTAAGCCTGCAGCAGAGTCTTGCATGAGGTCAAACACTGCACAGCCAACAAGTGACACTGAGGCACATCTGAGAGTTTTTA
>VYZP01044682.1:31120-44815 GCA_013400635.1 Hypocryptadius cinnamomeus
CCAAACAAACAAAACCCCAAAACAAACCAGTAGAAAGGCAGAAAAGCTGGAAGAGCTGCTTAAGACCATTTAAAAATTTATGCCCTTTTCTCCTAGTTTGCAAATTCTCTCATAATTGTTTTAAGCCTTTTAAAGCTAGCAACACATACACAGTTTGATACAGCAGGCAAAGATGTAAGTACCCCTACATAATTTCATACATTTTAGAAGGGTGTTTTTACTCTTTATGTGGTGAACTTTAATTATGACCTACAAAATGTACAGTAATAGAAAACACAATTTTTTCCCTTCTTAATCTTCATTTTTCAATCTTCTGCTTTTTAATCATTTGCTTCATTGACCACTTACTTGGTTAATTTCACTGAATTATTACACTGAGCCACAGAATATTGTACTTTTATCAGTGAGCTTAGAAAGCTAGCTCATTATAGAACTTTAATAACTTTAAAATAGACTTTTGCTTTAGCCAGGAAACCTTATAAAAGTGTTCTACTACATTTACCATGGATTGGGCAGCAGACCTTGCATTTTTGTAGTAAATGAAATTTTTTTTATATCAAAATCACTGTGTATTGTTACCATCACATACATCATTACAACACAGAATGAAAAAAAAGCCTCAGCTTTTTGGATGCACAGGGTCACATTTTTAGAGGTTCTCCATGACTTTCACATTTCCACGTCTCCTTTATTGTTATGTCAGGCTGTGCCTAGCTTAGCTACAGCCCTAGTACATCAGATTATAAATTATATTCCATTCCATTACAGACTCACCCAACTCCCAGAAAAGGGGGTTTTAGAGCATTTCCAAGATGCCAGAGGGAGGGGATGTCACTGGTCAGGTCACTCCTTGAGCAGCACTGCACAGGGGACAGAGGCAAAGCAGGGGAGCAGTGGGAAGCAAAGACAGCTTCCTTGAGAAAAGCAGATATTAAACCATGGCAATAAGGAGAGAAACCTTGGATAGGTGTAAGGAAAAATCAAGATCTGCAAGGAAAAAATGTCAAGTGAAAGACCTTGGAAGAAGATATTGACAGTGTGTTGGGAAGGGAAAGACAATTCCATCTTCCCTTGCAAGGAACGGAGCTTCAGGTGATAGAGGCAAGTGTTTATGCTACAGGGGAAATGGGGATGTGAAGGGAAAAGAAAACAAGAAAATCTTAACAAGAATGTAAAAGCATCTCAAAGAACCATGGAGTAGCCTCAGTGGGGGTTGAGAGGAGAAGAAGAGTCTGCCAGGGACAGCACATGGGAGAAAATAAAAGATCTTAAAGCAACTTAAGCAATGCTTAAAGAGATGTAGAACCTGCAAACTTCTTTCCTGTTCCCACACAAGAAAACACAGATTTTTGGCAAGAGAACAGCAGCTAAGAAGGGTTTCAGTCAGGATATTTGCCCTGGGCAGACTGTGGAAGTGGTGTGCACTGAGGACACACAATCCTCGGCTCCAGAGTTACAGCTGGAGCTGAGCAGAGGTACAAACCTGCACACACACCCTCTGCACTGCTGCTACAAATTCACTCCACAGCCCCAGTTACCCTTTGTTTCTACTGCAGTAACCCTAAACTAAATAAAACAAAACAAATTATATAAACCCTAAACCACTACTAGGTAAATAACATCTTGCCAAGTAATAGACCAACAATTCTCAGAGTGTCATTCCTCCCTGTAGATAAATTGTTTGCCACCTCAAAACACAGTTGGATTCTGACTAAATAACGCTCTAAAAGTGACCCAGAGCAACTTGCTCCCCTCCAAATTCACCCTAAGTTGAGTTTCACTGGTTATCCTCAATTCATCAACTGCAATTCATGTATTTTCCTTTGAGGTTTTGCAACATTCAGCATTGTTTCTATACAGCCATTAGATTTTGCTGTTACAAGTATGTGAAACTTATGATAACCAAATACAGAGACTCCAGAATTACTGCAGTTTGAAATGCCTGTGTGTATATTACATTTTGAAGTTTTTGTCATAATATACACCACATAGTAGCTGGCTGTAATGAATAGTTATTAACAGAGAAAAATTGCACCAGAAGACATTGCAAATCACAGTTATAGTTAGCATTAAAATTAAATATTCCGAAAGTTATTGTTAAAATACACACAGTATATTTCTCAGAAAAAAAATATATTTTATTGTTAAAGAGAACTGGTTGGGGTTTAGTTTCATATTTAGCATTTCCTAGTCCAGAGCACAGTGAAGCAGCTACAATTGTGTTTTATTTTAATTCTGCTTTTCCTTTTGGCAGACAAATTCCCCAGGCATTAGAAGACAGAAAGCAGTAAAACCTCAGGTCATCTTCAAACAGAAAATAATGAAGGGGGAATTTAAGAGATATAATAGACCAAGGCAAAGCAGGAGTTCAGACTTATGGCAGTATCACCAGGCAGCTCTGTGCAGTTCTCAGTTCAGGACCTGGAGCTGTAACTGGATTTTCTCACTATTACACTCAGGGTAATTATCCCACCTCCCTGCAGGATCCAGCAGCTCAGCCCCAGCTTTGCTCTGCCTGCTCTCAGCTCCAAAGCTGGGTTGTTAACCAGCTCAGAAATCCATGCATGGTGCTCCAAAGCACAGCATGGATCACGGGCAAGCCCAAACTTTGGCAGGTTTTGCACGGCAGCAGCCCTGGGCTGTTTCTGCCTCCAGCATCTTCAGTGAGACCAGGCTCAGTGCAGCCAGTGCCACATCCTGACCCCAACACTTGAGGCCAGAGACATGCTTCAGTTGAGAGCCACCCAACATGAGCATTTCATGGTAATCAGGCTTGCTTCCAGCCAAATTAAAACACGGATTTTGCTTTCAGCAGTTCTGTGCCACAACTACAAATTTAAATGCAATTTGTCTTAAAAAAAACCAAATTTATCACCTCCAAAAAAAATTTATCATCTCTAAACAGTACTTGAAGAACTCATACATTTATATAAATGTGCAAACCTCATCAGAGACCTGACAAGAGCAATGTGAAGCCAGCAGCTTTCTAGTAACCTAGAAAACTATTGGTATTGATACAACCTTCAAAGTTATAGCATTCACACAGATCTCAGGTTAAATCTTGAGGAGATGAGGTGTCTCCTTTACTGTGAAACCCCAGAAAACCCCAGCATTCCACATGAGACTAATCTAACTAAATTATTGTATAACTGCCAGAGGAACAGTCATGCAGGATCATCACTGAAGCGAATTCTGCTTTATCTGTGTCTGCTCTATTCAGATTCTTTCATGCCATACCCTATTAAAAGCACTCCCTAGCAGTCACCACTCCTATTAAACTAGGCACATGCATGAAGACTTGGTTGGGATGGTCAAAGCACATACTAAGAGGCAGAGTTACTTCCACATTTCCTGATGTCTTTATGTACCTTGGTCAAGAGGCTTAGGAACAATAGGAGCCAAGCCACAGTCAGGGACAAACTCCAGAGACACAGTGTGCATTTATACACATTTCTAACTACAGCGTGCTTATTTTTCAAGTTACTTGAGTTATTGTACGAGATTCTTTCATTACCTGTCCAGTTTTACCTAAGGAATGCAATTCTCCATACATGTACCACCAGGTCTAACCATACATCAAATTCAATAATTCCATTAATAAAATTAGACCTAATTTTCAGTCATGTAATATTCTTGCACATCATCTATTCTGGGCATCACTTTTATGTTGACAAGAAAAACAGAAGTCCTCTATTGGATTTTTTTTCCTCCAATTAAATTAGCACCCCACAAATGCAACTAATACATCAATTAGGCAACACTATTAAAAGCATTTGAAACCAATAAAAATCAAACCCTGCATATTGTGACTTTTTGTGCACACATATTAAGAGAGAACTTTGTAAGTTCATAAGATACTATCCAGTATAACCCTGCCAGTGTATTCCCAATATTTATACTAAAGGTGGGAGTGCAAGAAAAGGGCACTTTGTGCAAAGGTAAAAGTATTAAGAATAACTTTAGTTCAACCAGTGCAGTCCAACACAGGCTATACACATTCTGGGCCCACCTGTTGTGTGTCCCTGCTGCTCCCATCCTGTAGGTATGAGGCCACAGCAGCAAGTTTCCCAGTCAGATTATTCTGTAACCCATTTAAATCCGATTTCCTCTTTAATTAATAATGGGGAAATGATAAAAATGTTCTTTGGTGTCTAATTTAAAACTAATTTCTGAAAGCTTAATTTTTCAGTATTATATTTCCTTTTTTTTTTTCCAATTCATTTAATGCTTTTTTCTAATTGAGCAAATTCAATTAAATCCTGATCACTGGGAGTTTATTAAGCCTTTTCTTTGCTGAATTAAAGAATACATTCCTTTGAGATATTGATATAAAAGCAGACCCATACTGCAACAGTTCAGAGCACAAGTTAAATAACACCAGGACAGAGTGCTCACCACACATAAATAAATCCACAAGACCATCCAGTTGGCACTGAGGGGCAACACTAAAGCCAAAAAGTGTTTTTCAATAAATTCTACTACAATTACAGAGCAATACAGCCTGCGGTAGCTCTCAGTACAAAACAACACAACACAGGCACAATTATGGAACAGAGACTGAAAAGAGTTCTTCTGGAAGGGTCTTCTTGAAATTTGAGCAGGTTAATTCAGGTTCTGCTGTGCCCATGGATATGGGCTGGTCAAATGCAGGGGTTTTAATCACTGTTTTTCAAGGGTTCTGTTTTCTTCCCAGTCTTGCACTACACTCACAAGCTACTTCCCTATGTTTTTATTTTAATGAATTATTGCCGTGTAAAATGAATTGTACAGAAATTAAACCAAAAAATGCGTACATGACTTATTCAAGCAACCTTACAACTGCATGCAAATTGTGTGATTAGGGAAAAGCAATTAGAAGACCACACCTGAGAAGCAGGATCAGAGAACTCTACCTTGAACACAATCAAAGAAAAGCACTAGGAATCCACATCTGGAAAGCATCATCAGGAAGCTTTCTCAATTAAGAAAAAAGTCTCCTAATAAAAGTCAACAAGGGGTAGGGGGGCAAAAATCACTGCATAAGCACCTAAAAATACTTCCCAGAGATACAATTCTGGTGGCCATGGCTGAATGAGTGCACAATCAAGCTCAGCCAGCATGTCTGAACTACACTTTCTTCCAAATGTGAGTGCTCAGTCTCTTCCCACCCACCTGATCAGTGCCCACCTGTCACACATCCAGCAGCCCCACAGCATGCACACAAGGATGCAAAGAAAGCTTGGGAAGGGAGAAGGTTCCCTTATTCACCCAGAGACGCTGCTCTAGTGAGGAATTTCCAAATACAGAGGAGGCAGAGGGGTCTTTTCCCCCAAGAGCTCTGAGGAAGCAAAGCAGGGCTGGACAAAACAGTGGTGCAGAGCTGTATCTGCAATCAGCCAGAAATGTCAACTGTGACAGAAATAGATGAAGAGCATTGATCAAAAATAAATTACTTTGACACGTTTAACACAGTTGAATCTCAAAATTTAAGAAATGAGGAAAAAAACCCCAGAATTTGCATATTTACTACATTCTTCTTGAAAACCACATTACCATACATGCAGTCATGCATTCCCAAGTAGAGAGCACTACAGACAGCTGCCTTAATCTTCAGTGGTAATTTAATAATAAGCTGTATTTGTTTTGCAGATGAGAAGGTAAACTAAGAATATTAACACTCCAAGCATGTATAATTAAATTAACAGTCAATTGATTGCATCTTTCCTATTCCCTTGGAAAAATGGTAGTTGAAATAGTAGTTCAAATTAGCTGAACAAACTTGTGGTGTGTGCCTCTGTCCTTAAGAGTGTTATTTCCTCATTCCCTACAATACACTTCAATGCCTCCCAGCTTCACATCTCTTACTCCTGCCTTGGACAGAGACCACCAGCCCTCCCCAGCAATGATGGGGAGAGCCAGAAGAGACCTATGACCCTGTGGGCCTGTCCTCAGGCAGAAACCTGAACAGATAATTTTCCAACACAAAATGAAGTCATGTGTGTGTTGCTGTTAGTTAGGCTGTGCTTGGTTTCTGGGAGAACCTGTTTCACAGCAGCAACAAAAAGCTCTGTCCCAGAAGAGAAATTGGCAGGACTGGGACACAAGGGAAAGTGCACAAAATCCCAAGACAAGAAAAACTTTAGTTTGAGAATGTGTATTTCACCTCTCTCCCAACTTCTCCATTACATTATTTGATTTATTCCAGTGCTGCCTCAAGGAAGCTCACAGCTCTGATCTAATGTGCAAGCTTTTCTTTTTGGCTGGGAAATAAGAGTGCAAACTGGCTTTCCTTACATTTTTATTTATGCCTTTTGCATCTCCTAAACTTCATTTTTCAGCTGAAGTATAAGATATCAGCTTAAAATAATGAGCTGATAATTAATTCCAAAAACTGTGCAACCAGACCCATTACACTGCACTCTGAACTCCTGCTCCTCCTCAAATCATGAAGACTGACCTAAATGTTCAAGTGTCTTTGTGTGAGTAATTACAAAATTTCTGACAGAAAAGCAGATGTGTTATATTTCCATTTTCTTGCTTCTAAATAGCTTTCAAGTGTTTAGACCACAGACTGGTGTTGAATTTGAATGTGCTAAATTAAGCCATATATCAGGAAAGTCAGATAACCTTAAATCATTAAAGTTCTCAGCTGAGATGCAAAAAACATCAGGAAAAAAAACCAAAACCAAACAACACAGTAGGTCTGGGCATAGGGCACAGAAAATGTAGGCCTTTTGCATAAAGATATCTTTTCAACTCAAGCAGGCAAGTGGCCTGATAAGGCAGAATGGACAAATATGAAGTTGCATTCCCTTTCCTCCTACTCCCACTGCACTTTCCCACCAGCCCAGGCCAGGTATTCCCCACCACTCCTCCTCCTGAGTATCTCAAAGCACACACCTCAATACACCTGCCAAAGGGACAGAGCAAGGACCAGAATCTGGGCACAGCAAACCAGTTTTCCCAGCAGAAGCTCCCAGTAAGGTTTACAAGCTCCCCAGCAGAGCTGCAGAGCACAAGAGCAATCAAAGGCAGAGTCAAGGACGCAGCACACAGCCAGTTACCCTCTCACCAGGTGTGCTCAGGCAGAGTGGCTCACATCAAACTGTACAGCAAGGATCCTTTGGGAAGTCAGCCTTTACATGGAACTTAAGCTGGGGAAATAGAAATTCAGGTCACCAAATCAGCAGTCATTTGTGAGGACTTTGCTGTTACACATTCTGGCTCTAGTTCCTATCCTATTTATCATTAAAATATTCAGGTGAACTCCAGTAGGAGAATAATGATTGGTACTCCTATACATATAGCTAGATATCTACCTTTTAAGTATCCTACTAAAAAAATTTAAGGGATCCACTCAAATTAGATTTGTATGAGATTTACTTGAATGAGGCTCTCAGCCCTTTAATCTCATCATAATAGATGGCAGCTTTCAAGAGATTTGAAATGCATGGTAACATTTACAATACATCAAGTTTCTGGTGCTGCAGAGACTGAAATATATACCTTTAATTTACTCTGAAAAGTGATGCTTTCTAGATTTTGTTGTTGTTGAACAATTTCTGCCTCAGAAATCAACATCTTTCCACCTGCTTTCCTGTTTTAGAGAAAGATGGTTAATTTGGACTGGCTTGTTACTAGTGAAGTGTATGCAGAATTAAAATCCTGTCTCTGCCATGGCCTGGAGTTGCACAGGCTGTTTGTACACCCTAGTGGGGGAAGGATGCCAGTGCACAGAACCCCGACAGGACCAGCAGCTCTTCCACCAATGAACAGAATAGTGAGACTGTGATGCAAAATAACCACTGAGGCACGCCTGCAGCATCAGATTTTAATATCCAAATCGTGGTGAACTGCTCTGGGTGGATTTGAAAAAGCAGCACCGAGGTCTGAGGACAGTAATGTTAATTCAGATTTGAAAACATGCATTATTGTCTTCCCTTAAATCCTTCTTTCTTACATCTCCCACAAAGGCTGAAGAAAACATGCTCCTCAGTATGCAGCAAGCATGATCCTTCTGATCATACCACCACTAAAGGCATTTCTTTCTTCATCTTCACTTCCTCACAATCCATAGAACATGAGAGTAACTTATGTGAGTAAAATAATCCATCACTACATTCCCCTGAAAACAGAAGCCCTACATAATGGAATTCCTGCAAAATATATAAATTAATAGTAATGGAAATGTCAGATGATTTGTCACTCAGTTTCTACTCAAACTGAGTTCCAGCACATTTGTCATTCATCACAAAAGAAACAAAAAGATGGCTTCAAACTGAAAACTCTTTTCCATAATTTTCCATCAAAACACACATCACAACAGCAAATTCTGCAATTGCAATTTATCTCGGTTCACACACTGCTCTATAAAGAATATAATAAAAGTTATGGGATGTTTTTTCTCCTTTTCATGTAATTGTTATAATTTTTAAACAAACTCGCTCAACTTAATATGTACTTAATATTATCATAAGGTTAAAATTCTCTCATTTTATTAAAACTGAAATTTAATTAAATACTTTTACTAAGATAATTATTGCTACATGATAAGCAAGTGGGGTTTTTTTAGCATTTCATGTTGGTATTATAGCCTTAATTTTCATCTGTAGTACAGATACCATTGTTTATCTTTGATCTTTTTCTCCTGTAATAGAAATAACTTTCAATTTACTGGAACATCACACCATAAGATAATACATTTTCAACACTTCAGTGTGGACATATCTGTTTCATCTATGCTTAAAATAGAAGTACAGAAGCAGCTTGAAAATCGGGCCTAGGTTCTACAGGTGGACATGGTACCTGTGACGTCCATCAGTCATTTGTCCTTCTGTAGGAAGGATAAGCAGAAATGCTCCTGCTGAAAAGCTGCATCCTGGGTTCTCTCTTTACCCCTGATGAGGAAATCCACACACACACTCATCCTCAGGGGATGGAGCCCCAGGAGAACAGGCCCCTCTGGTGCCACTGCTCATGGAAATAATTGCTCAGTGGTCTCAGCACACGCCTGGGGACTGCCAGACAAAAACCATACACATAGTTATCCTCCTCGTGGGGTTTTCTTGACCACCTATTGCTGGAAACTGTAAGCTCTTCCATGGTACAAATCACTACCTGCTTGCAGTTGGATATTTTTAAGGCACAAATGTTTACTTGCAAGTGCTGGATGAAGATTTACTGCATGGCAGGAGAGCTGTTGATGCAACCAGTTCCACTGCACTCCACTCCCCCGTGGCAGCTGCATCTCGCTGAACCACCACGTGTGTCCAACCTCCCTTCTTCACCTGCATAAAACTTTCACATCAGGCAGCAGGATTTATAAGTAAAGGTATTTTTTATGTTTCTAAATACCAGTCACTAAGAAAAACATTTGAAAAATAATTTTCACGTAAAAATCTTCATTTCAGCCCTTGGCTCCCTCTGCACACATTTAGGTACATTCCACAGAATTTGTGGTCCCTTAAGTAAGCAGAATAATATCAAGGATAGGTCATTTTCTGGAATTTGTTTACATCCAATCCTTAAAAGAATGAAAGAGGAAATTGAAAAGAGGAAACATTCCCTCCCATCATGTGGCTGGAAAATAAAAAAGTGGGATTTGTTCATTTCAATTTGTTCTAAATATGGGTGGGGTTTTTTTAAAGCTAAAGAAATAAATTATTACTTTTTAAGCTGCAGTTAAACGCAGAAGTAGTTTTAAATTAATATCTGTGTGGAAATGACTAGCTAAATCCAGACACTGACAGCCCCTTCTCATTCACTATACAACAATTGGTGGAACTCCAACACAGCACTTCTCTCAGTCCTCACAAATTGATAAATTAATACACCTTCCCAATTGTTTTTTTTTGTATTACAGAACATTGCCATATCTTTAATCACAAGACAGGATTTGAAAATAAATACTTTTGTCCAAACTGAGTATTTTTTATCTATCTTTTGTAATGGTCCTTAACACAGGAGAGGTGATCAACTCTTGTGAGCCTTTAGAACACAGCTATTTCACAATTCTTTAGAACACAGCTATTCCCTAAAATTTGCAAAAGCCAATCTCCATATAATTTCAACAGGATTTATAGCAAGAGATGAAGACTGGCAAAGCTGTTACCAGATTTCTCCTGTTTGTAATGCACAATAATAACCAACTGGCACAACACAAGTCTTTTCAGAAAGAAACTGAAAATTAGAAACATGTAGAAGCATGGAACTTAAATAATAAAATCATAGATGGCTGTTTTTAAACTAACCTCAGACAGAAATATTCATTTTATTTTTCCTGAATTAATCCTTAATAACATTTCCTGACATGTTCCTGACATACAGGATCAAAAATGAACCACTACATTTGAGTGCCTTTTATAAACACTAATCCTTTCCCTGAAGGATAAGTATTAAAATCAGCTTTCTTAAATAATCTGGTTTCTCAACATTGCCTGTATAAGATTTTTCTTCAAAATGTCATCACAACTTCATTTATTTAGACAGGCACTTTTTCAAATCCATCCTATCATTCACAACCTACTAAAAGGTGCCCTCCCTCCATGGGCCTTGATCAACAGTAATATGTTGAAAATAGAGATCCATTTTTCTTGCCAGACAGGGTGGATGGTTATCTGAAGTGAAAAGTTCCATTTCCCAGCATCTTTCATTGAAGCTACTGCCTGATAATTATATGGAACAGGAAGTAACCATTCATCAAATCCATAAAATATCCATTTATCATGGTGATTCTCTCCTCCATGAGAAACACAAGAACCAAAACAAATCAGCCAAACCAAACTCCATCACACCAAAGGTTTAAAAAAAAAAAAAAAAAAATCAAAGGGATAAAATGTATTTTCTTCATAAGGCAGAGTGAATGAGGCATTATAAATGTTAAACTACCTTCTGTCATTATGGGAAGTTATTTTAATCTCATCCTTACAATTCAAGTCACTATAAATAGACTGGCAATTAAAGGTTATTAAAAGTTATCTGATTTAAGTGGAAGTAACAAAATTTTTCATTCCCACACAAATCAGGCAATTTAAAGCAGAATTTAAAAGGGAAAACCTTGCATTCCACAAACAAATCCACCTAAATGGACCCTAGTAGCTGAAAATATATTTATGCATATATATGTATATATATTTCAACAGTATCTAACCTGAAGCATCTCCTCAACATAAAATCATCATAAATGGATTTGTCATTTCTGGTTGGCCTAATGTTACTTGATTCATATGATACATCTCAGAACAGCTAAAAAAATAATAATCAAAATTTATTTCCAACTCTCTTGATTCTCTAGTGTTGCCTGTTGGAATGCTGTCCACAGAACACTTATCCTCCTGTACAACAGGCTGCAGCTATTGGGTAGGTCTACCCTAGGGTTTTAACTTGGGCTGGGAATGCATTTCTGAGGGCATCCCATTGCCCCTCCTGGCTCCCCAAGCTGGGGCTGCAGTGCCAAGCAGACGAGCTGGCACATCCCCAGCTGGCACATCCCCCAAAGGCACCCTCCAGGCTGTGGGTGGGTGCTCAGCCCCCCAGCAGGGCACAGCCATGGCCCACAGAGGGCATTCCATGTGCACCTCCCTCTTCCCACTGTGAAGACCTCCCCACGCTGCAGCAGCCTGTCCTGGGATGGCACTGCCAGAGCCACCAGTGTCACCTGCACCAGGAGCTCCCCGCTCCTCCTCCACCACAGGGCTCATCTCAGGCTGCATCTCCACCTCATCATTCTAACCCTCTCCTAAAGTCTGCTGTTAAATTTACTGTCCAGCCACAAAAAGCCACTTTAGAAACAGCACAAATCCATGCTTTGTACCTATATCCCTAGAGAATACATTGGAGATAAGTCTATTACTGCCAGGAATGCAGCAACTAAATCAAAGTTCAACACACTATCACCTCCAATTTCCCAGAGGCCATTTCTTCTTAACCTAAGCCCTTCTCTCTGCCCTTTTTTCAGTCTCTGGTTGTCCTTCATGTTTGCTGTGCATTAAGTAATTCCCATTGGCCTCCACCCACAAATCCCTCAGACACAAGGAAGGGCATTTACTGTCACTTAGTTGGATTTGAGTATCAGCTGTGCATGTGTTGTCCTATGTGCTACTTCAGCATGGTGGTGACGCCTGTCACAGCATCAACATGCACAAAGTTTGAGAAGAAAACAGTAATTTCAACTCTTTAACATCTTAAAATTCATTTGTGTATTGTTTGCTGTGACAACAATACACAATACAACAAGTGGATCTCAGACCCCTGAAATCTAAATGCCACCTTCCTCCTTACCCTCCCCTGTCACACTCAGCTGAGGGGTTTGGAAGCAACTTAAAAGCTTTTCACTAATGAACATTTCAGGAAATTGTTACCAAAGAAGTGCTAATATACATTTTTATCTATCAGGATTGCTTGAAAAACTAAGATGAGAACTGCCATCGAGGGAGACACAGCTGCAAGATCTGGGCAGAGTGGCATCATTGCCAGATGAAAAATTTAAAATTGTTCTAACAGCAAAAACAGAAGCAGGATAATAATCCCATGAAGACTTTTCCCCAAAATAAAATAATTCATCACATATTAAAATACATTTGATCATTTATTCAAGACAAATTATGAGAGCATAAGCAAGAGAGTAGCAGGGTGAATTTCCCTTTACTTGAAAAGAACTCTGTAGTGTCAATATTTAGAAGATGTTCTTTTTTCATACTTAATGAACAGCTATACACTTACAGTCTAAAATGGCTCACTTTACACTAAACAAGCATCTCAGGAGGAAGAAAGCAGTCTTCAAAGTACACTGTGAAAGAACTTTCACTTCACCAACTACTTGAAGCTACAGGAACAAAAGATATCTTTAACTCCCAACCCACATGAATTTATTTTGCTGTAAATCCTCAAACACACAGAAGATAAGCAGCTCAGTATTGTAGTTGCACATGGCACAAAAAGCTTTTTACCAAATGCATTGTTTTACATTATTTTCTAACAGTAACACGAGGAAGAACACAAGATATATGGCACCTTTTTGCCTCTTGGCTGAAGAAATGCAACAGGAGGTACTCTAAAAATCTCCCAGCTGAGTTCATCTTTACAGGTTCATATACGAGAAGCAAAACTGTGAGCATCCCTCTAGAAACATCAGACTCTTTGAATGAGAAAAATGCTGCGCAGAAAAAACAACTAAATACATAATATAGATATAGTATTACTATATTACTGTTACCATAAAAGCTTTTTTTAAAAATATATATATATAATTACTCTCTTACATTGTTTTTGCAGCTTTGTCTCAGATGGCAGCAGAGCCAGGGCTCTCCTGAAGATCCAGGAGAATGTTACCACCCTCAATCTGCTCTGAAATACATGTTAGGATTGCCAGGAAACAGCATGAGGGGCCACAGATTTACACATCAGCCAGCTCTGAAGATCACAGATTGAGCCAATAATCTGCAAAACTGGCTATTTACCTGCAGCAAAGTGCCAGTTCTACAGCACTTTTTAGTTGGCCACTTACAGTCAATGTCTTTACTTCATATTCATGGTTGCCACATACAGCTAACAATTAAAATCATTGATGTCCTGGCATTCTAGGATAAGTGCAATAGGTACTGGAGCAGAACCCAAGAGATCTAACTCCTGAGGTAGGTTTTTTTATAAACCAAAAGGTACTAAAAAAAATATGCTTGAATGAAAACAAAACAAAAAAAACCAAAAAAAAAAAAAAAA
>VYZP01044682.1:44904-58644 GCA_013400635.1 Hypocryptadius cinnamomeus
AAAAAAAAAAAAAAAATACTTAAACAGCTCCTGAAGTTTCAAGTCCAAAGGATTCTGGTTTAGATACTGCTTTCACTTTCCTAGGTCAGGGAAGCATTGGACACTGTTACATGGGTTGGATACTTCTAATTAGGATTCATGCTCTGAGCACTCCAAGTGCAGACTTTTACTGCCTTTAAACGGGAAAAAGTTGTTAAATTGTGGTAATTTGGAGTCAAACAAATGACCCCTATTTCAGTAACATCTGGGCACATACCCTGCCTTGAGTCACAGTGCTCTACACTTACATTCAAACAAGCTCTCTTAAACTGAATAATGCACAGGTTCAAGTGAGTACTGACCTGGAGCTTAACTGGTCACAAAACTCAGAATAGCATGTCCTTAAGGACCTATGCATTCAAATCATGGGAAGCTTTACACCTTCATAAGGCAATTTCTGCCTTCCAAACTCCTCTACACTGAAAACCTGTGACAACCTCCTTAGCACAGATTGTGCTACCTCCAACTTTATAAGAGACAGAGTACAGGAAAATTTATTGTTGACTTTGTGCTCCGTTTTGCAATGCTTTGTACCATTGCTTTGCAAATTGTGTTTCATTTTGGAGAATTGTTTCCTACACCCTTTGTCATTTTCTCTGTATTTTCCTATTTCAGAGTGAAACAAAGGTCTTAAAAAAACAACCTCACACATCACTGTAGTCACATGATTGCTTACTTCACACATGTTTTAAAAGCAGGTTTTAAACATTCTGATGGATTTTCCCACTCATTTCAGTGTTAATTTTACTGCTTCATCCAAAATATGATCTCCAGACCACACAAGTAATTATTTTGTTGATACTGGATCTTCTCCTCACTTTCATTTCTCAAGGTACAGATGCAATTTTGAGACATTTATGTGGCATTGGTAGGCTAGTTTTTTTTAAAAAAGTACAAACAATAATAATTCCTAATTTTAAACAATCTTTGGGAGATAGGACCAGTTTTCCAAAGGCAAGCTTACAGTTCCTATAACAGCATTATTTGTACCCTTCTCTTGACAAAAATATTGCTCACAACAGGCACCAGCAGAACACCCCACTGGGTCTGGTACAGCCCAGCCTGCTGTGACAATTCCTATGCAAAACATTCTCCAAAAAGAGGATTTCACTCTCAGATTTGTTACACTGCAGAGTCTTGAGAAGTTCTCTTGTGCCCCAACCACACTGGTTTACTATTAAGAACCTTTTTCTCTTACCTGAAAAGTTTTTGTGCCACCAACACCAACTCAAGCTGATTCAGCCCCAGCAGGAATGTTTTGAGCCTGAACACTATCCACTATTAGAAGTTTAATTTTGTTCAAGGCTGAGCAGGATCTGTTCTAGTCTGGTAAACAGTAACACAATTGCAGCCAAAGTTTACTTTTCATTCAGGAAGAGCTGTGCAGTCACAGAAATGTTCCATACAAACTATAATTAGATGATATTGTATAAGTCAAGCTACTCGTGGAATAATTTAGCAAAGCCCACAGTTTGTATTTGAGCCTTATGTCTACTTATTGCATTGTTTAATTAGCCATGAGATATCAAGCCTAATATTGGCCCCTAACAATTCCTTGTAGCCAGAAAAATACCAATGCATTTCCACTGAATAATAAAAACAGTGCAGCACTTTAACTGTGATTCATCTGTCTGATACTAATAAGACTACCACTGGAATATTGTTTTCCAGAAGAGTCATCCTACCTTTTATTAAGAGTTTCAAACAACTCAATCCTTGTAAATATTTACATAATATGCTAAGTGGAAGTGGAAATAGATTTTTTCCAGTACAATGGACTTAATTACCATGATAAAGATGCAGCACATACCTGAACCATTCACTTACAAACTCAGTAAGAACAAAACATGCCAAACAGGCAATTAATCAAAGTCATTCTGAATTAAGTCAAGGCAGTTTGTCTTATTGTTGGAAACTCATTTAAAGGTCTTACATGTGTGTATCATATTCATAGTAACTGATGTCAAGTATCTTCCAAATATAACTGTTACTGTACTTATATATAATAGAATGTGCACACCATCATTGATTAGAATACAGACTAATATATGAAAACCAAAATAATTTGTGTAGAGAGCCTGTGAAATTGAATTCACATCCAATCTGCTGAAAAAGAATTTCCATTTGACTCTAAACTCCAATTCACAATGCATAAACTATGGCTATTTATTACAGTGTTCTGTCATTTGTCACTTTTATAGAATACACCGCATTTTCCAGGCTATAAAATGCCTTAAAATTATGCAGCAATGATGTATGTTATCATTATTTTTCTTTGCCAATGTTTGGATTACATTCAGCAGCTCAAAACAGGGCTGATTTATAATCTGAATAAATAGCAACATCCTTCAACTGTGTGTGTGTCTATGAAAGCTTCATTTACTTCCTGATTCTAAATGCTATATTCAAACCAAATATTTGAGCAAATTGAATTCAGAACATCTCACTGCACTGGACTGATGGAAGCAACTGCAGAGGCTGCTGGAAGAGCACAACTTCCCTGCAAACACTTCAACAGGAGTGCAGTGCTGCCAGCAGCTGGTAACCAAATTTCACTTACAGATTCTCATTCAGAAAGTAAAAAAGCAGCCACCATTGAAAGTCTGTATAGCAGGCTCTGACACTGCCAGCTTCTAAAAAAGTGAATTCCTAAAGAAAGCTATCCTTTAGTAGCAAATTTACAGCTCAGTCACTCTGAATATTTCTTTCCTTCACAACTACTTTGATGATCTGATAACCTCAAACTCATGAGCTGCTTTTCACTTCAAAATTATCCCAGAGGGTCATTTTAGGTTGTAGCAAAGATGAAAACAATGAGGCTCTAGACAAATGTGAAGAGTTTATTAGAAAAAACTGCTACCTAAGGAGTTCAACAGAAACCTGTAAGCTCTGACAAATCCCCATAGATGACTACAGTCCTGTACAATAGATAATATAATGGATTTAATAGCACATTTCCTCCCCCACAGCAGTCATAACAAAGGCACAAATACCCAGCACACATTCACTGCTCTCACTGACAGCTGATACTGCTCAGTTTGGCATGGTTTTTTGTTTGGGGTGGCTTTGGTAACCCTACAGCAAGTTAATCCTATAAACTCCACATCACACTTTTGTGCTGGGGATGCATCCTTAAATCACAGCTGGACCAGTAAAACCATTGCATTCTTTTCTTTGAAAATAAACTTTTTCTCTTGGTTTCATTTGAAACAGCACATTGCACATGGAGAAAGTAAAGTATCAGCAAAAAGACATAAGCTCATAAAGGAACCAGTCCTACAGCAAAATTAGTCTTCACATGCTAACAAGGATAATTACTAAAACACTTTACTCAACTACAGAATTGAAAAAGATAGCAGAAATACCCCATATAGATAAAGATGCTGGACCCTAATAATGTTCACCCAAAAGCAGTGGGTGCCTTCTGAGCAAGGGAAGATTAGCCCACAATTCCCTAGAGACATCTCATGCTAGACAGGCTTCCCAGCATGGCTTTCTTAGAATAAAAACGTTTAGACAGGTTCAGAAAGGCACTCCAGAGGAAACATATGTTGTTCCTGGCTCTAATGGATGCTCTGGTAATTAACTTTCACAAGGACCACAGGCATATCATTAAATATTACATTATCTTCCAACACTTGCTTCTAAATATATTTTTGTACATCAAGGTAAAGAAGAATTAAAATTAATTGCACCACTTAAAAGCTTGTTTCTCCAACTTGCTACTTGTTCAGCATTTCCATTTACATGGCCTTACCTTTCCTTTGTCTTCTGCTTCCTTACTGATGTGAAATTTTTCACGGATTTTTAGGACGGGTGAAAGATTTCCAGAGAGCCACCTGCATCTTCCTGCCATGGGGCAGGTGGGGAAAAGGCAAATCTGAGCACACAGGTACAAGGACATCACCCCACAGGACACCACCTGCCAGAAGTGACTGGTAGATACTAGGAGCAGTAGGAAGAGATTAAGAAAACAAGGGGGAAAAGAGAAAAAAAAAAAAAAAGTAGAAAGGTGAAATGAGGAAATATAGGCAAGAGTGGAAGAAAATGAGGGGTGACAAGCTGGGATTTCCATTGCACAAACATGTCCAAAGGAACAAAATCAGCAGTTTCACTATCACCTCTCCTGAAAGAGTCACACATAGCTGTATCAATAATAAATCAGAAGGGCAAAAACAGGGAACATCAGGTTTGGGATGCTCTGCTTTAATCACCTTCACAATGTAGTACAGTTACCTCAATATTTAATAATTTTAACTAAGTTTCCTCAACACCTCATTTTAAAAAGCAACAAAAAACCCCCCACACAGATAATTTTCTTCGTCAGTATTTGTCACAGAAATAAATTTCAGTCACTCTGCACAAATTCTGGTCTATTCCCAGGCAGATGAGGTCCCATAGCCCAGGGGTGACACACAAATATTTGTCATCAGCAATGCTAGTTTATAACTCCTATCACCAAAAGTATGTCATTTTCCTCTACTGCCTCTCCCCATCAACAGCTTCCTGATAACACCAACAGATTTTAGCTACAGTGAAAGCTATAATTTCTATACACAAGATTTCACCTGGAAGTGATCTGTGACAGCTACAGAAAGATGAGTGAGTGACTTTGGAGGTGGAAAAGAAACCAAGAGAGTATTGTAGAGAAGGGGTAACCCTCCATCCCAGCTACAATACACACATCATCTGAAAGGTGGGCCAAAAAAGATGCCATTCTTTAAATGAAAGGCTCCAGGGTCATTCACACCTCTGAGGAATTTTAGCAGCAGAGAAAATATTTCAAGTAAAGACAAGACAGCAAAGTGTGTAATGATGAGATTGAGAGTTGGAAGGATATAACCATCAGGAGAAGAAAATGTATAGTGAGAAGAGATACTAAGAAAGCAAAAAGGCTTTGGAAAAGAGAAACTTTGATTTGTTAAACAGAAAGATCCAACATGCTACAGAAGACTACTGCCATAGCATTACACACACACTGAAGACTGGGATTATTTCTGATCACTCACACAAATAAAGGTACAGTTTTAATTGGAGAAGAACCTGGCTGTCTGACCTGAAATCCAGTCACCTAAGGAAAGACTCCTCTTGAAAGCGACAGCCTCATGACAGACATCAAGCTTCAAAGGCAACACCTAAAATCACATTTTTGCAATGAAGAGCCTGCTGCTGGCACATGTAGGAATTTTCTGCTCCAATGGTCTGGTGCTCTTACAATCAGATGGGGCTGCAAGCACTCAAGTTGCCTCTCAATCCAACCCCACACCCAGAAGGGAAATGTGAACATTTGGGGACATGTCCCTCCCTACCTCACCTTCCAGAGGAGCACTAAGAATAACTCCCACTCTGATCTTTTTATGAACTTCAAGTTACTCTGCTGATCTCTGGGAAAGTTAATCTTCACTCTCTAACCTTCAAAAAGGACACAAGTTGACAGTAATTTTCACACCACACATGAACATAGCTTGAAAGATTTTTATGAGGCAGCAGGATTAATCTCCTAAGGAAATGTGAACAGCTGGGTGGTTTTTATTTACTCAGAAATACTGAGACAAACCCGTGGTCCTCTCAATTTTTGGAAATACAAAGACAATTCAAAATAATTACGTTAAGTGGTTTTGGTTTTGCAGCTAAATATTTGTGAGATTATTTTTCAACCTCACAGGCACTGATTTTCAGCAACATTCAGAGTCAAGACACATTTATTGTATTACATGCATAAGCCATATTTTATACTAAAAACAGGCTTGCATTCCAAAAGAATGATGTTTATACTGATGAAAATCTCATTAAATATCAAAGCCACAGGCTAAATAGAAAAGATGCTGATTTTCTTTATCTGTTAGAAGTGGTGCTGATTGCTTTCAGAGCTGAGAAAAATGCGAGTTTCACACAGCTCTACGTTCTCTCCATAATCCATTCATCCCTCACTGGAGTTACAGTCGCTTGCCTTCCAGCAGGCAGGAATTGCCCCGTGCTGCCACCGGGAGGCACAGTCAGATTTTACAGCTTGCAATTTCTCCATTTATGTCAGAACAGCCTGCCTGAAGAATCTGACTAAAAGATATATACAGCTTTGTTCCAGCAGAAGATATGAAAAAGTTATTCAGTGATTAAAAAAATTCCAAAATTCTATCCACACAAAAATATGAAAGCAATCCACTGCCAGAGTAGATTTTAGCTATTTCAAGTTGAAGTGTGAATTCAGTTTGACATGAAGGGGCCACCCACAAAAATCTTTTTAAGATGGATCTTTTTTTTTATGATATCCTATAGGCGGCTAAAATCAAATACAGCATTAACTACTTCCAGAAGGGGTTAGAATGAAAGAAATATAGAAGGAAATTTTCTTTGTAAAGAATACAATTATATTATATTAATTGGAGAGCAGAAGATGAATGATCATTTCATTAAAAGCAAGCATGGATTTTTTAATTGCAATTTTAATGCTGTAGGCTATAAATAGATCTGAATTCAATGGCAGAAGTGCTGCTCCTATAAATTATTTTGACTTCAATTATGCTTAAACCACTTAGAAAACAAACTATTACTTGATAAAGAGACTTGGTGCAGCTTTTACAAAGTTGCAGCCCCTTGAAATTAATTTTCAACTCAAGTCCCTTCCATCCTAAGATAAAGAGGAAGAAAAAGACTTTAAAATGTTTGAATATGAAACAATAACAAGAATCTGCACACTGTCAGGAATCTCTCACTTTGAGAGAACGGTGAGAACTGGTTTTTGTGAAAGGGATCTGTGATACTAAACACATGCAAGTGCAAGGCCAGGCACTGATTTGTGCAGCCATGGGGTTTGAGGATTGAATCCACACATTGGGCTGGGCTGCTCCAGTAGGGTCTGAGCTCTTCCTCCAAAATTCTACCTCAGAACAGCTGTGCCCAGGGTCAGGGTCTGTTCTTGCTCTGCCTTGAGGCAGGAGGAGAAGTCTGAAGTGCACATGGAGTAACTGCTGGAGCACCCAGCTCACAGGGAACCCAGCCAGGAGCCTCACAGAGCTTTCAGATGCCACACCTGTGGCTCTCTGCAGCTTTCAGAAACTTTGTAATAAAGGTGCAATAATGCAGCATCCCAGACTAAAGTGAACTAATTCAGGACTGTAAAATGTAGCTGTTACATTTTACCACTTTATCAAATCCCATTATGAGTTAAATAACTGAAATATGACGCACAGCTTCCATGCAGAAGGGCAAGAGTGGTACAAAACCTGCTTCCTTCTAACTGAAACAGTGCTCTCTGCATTTAGCTAAAACAACTTCCAAAACTGCTTTGATAAATGCCCTTAAGAAAATAGGTGGTTTAGGAGAGAGATAATCTAAACATGATTCAAACCAAGTGTGGTACTATTGCTGAATTGGTAAGAAACCTGATAGCTCAAGTACCATGTTTATAATATTTTAAGAGAAAGTATTTCAAATTAACTTCTCAGTAGAATAGCCAATTGCTATGAAACAGAAAAGCTGAAGAAAAAACTGTAATAGGTTATCAGTTGGGGGTCTCCCTGTGTAGCAGGGAACAAGTGATCTAGACTAGTGTTTTCCAAAATTTATCTAAATAAATATGAAGAGAGACAGATTGGCAGCCAGCTGCAATTTACCACAACATCCAGAGGAGTTAAGTACTTCCATCACAGTCAGCAGGAGCTGGATGCTTAATGTAGTTGGATGCTTTAGAAAATCACATTAGGCACCTAAATGTGTGAAGTGCATAAATATCTTTCACTTTACAGCCTTTAGTTTTCAAGTGCCTTAGTCCTGTATAATTGTGTTTGCCTAATTCATGGGGGAATAGGAAAAAGCAATGAAGAGTGTGAGGTGTTTGGATCCAGCAGCAGTTGTGTACAAATGCCATGGAGGAAGGACTGACAGGGCAGAAAGGTGACTGGATGTGAGGGTGCTATCATGAACACAACGCAGAGGAACATTGTGCAGCCCCAGCCAGAGAGAAACCAGAGTCCAGAGGGTAAACAGGAATTATTTAGCAACTTTTTCAGAACATACAGCTGTCAGCTCCTTCCTATGAAATCACCAAGTGAAAATATCCACTCTGAAATGTCCCCTGCTGTCGCTTTTCATGGAAATAAAGAAAATATAGGTACTTCAGTACCTTTCACACTGTGACCAATCTGTTGGGAATCTCTCCTTACATTTTCTACAGACTCAAGCTTTTTGTCTTTTCCTTTAATATCTGTATAATTCTTTTCCAATCTAATAACAAGCTCTCCATCCACTAATAGCAATAACCATCAGGGCCAGCACCCACACACACCTTCCTCTCAGAGTCCAAAAAGGCAACAAACAAAACTGTAACAAACTTGTAATTGTCATGACAAATATGCCTAAAGCTTCAGGTTGCCATGATTAATCAAAGTATCTGAGATCAAACTAACTTATGCACTTAAATTGTCCAGTACCGTCTTAAGTATAAAATCAATGCAATCAGTAATTCACAAAAAAATCAATTGTGCATACTCCAGAGAAGGCAGGTATCCATTACACAGTAATTGTTACACAGCTGCTATAAATGCTCAATAAAGAAAAATGACCTTGAAAGCCCATCAGAACTGCTCCCACACTTAAAGCTCATGTGTTGAACAACACTGAATTACGCCTTCTCTTGGTAAGCTTCATTTTTTTAAAAGTGAAAATTCCATGAAGACTATAATAGTATTTTAGGGTGCTCCCTAAGTGGTGCTTATCATGGCATCATTTCCCACCTCTGCTGATCCCAGAGCTGTCCAGCAGAATAGATCCTGCTTGGAGCAGCTCAGGGGACTGCTGAACCCCAAACCCTGGGCCATCAAGTATGCTTGGTGGTGGGGTCAGGTAGGCACAGGTCACTGCTGGTGAGGAAGTGCACCCACAGTGTTGAGCAATTTCAACATTTCCACAGGATATTTAAAATTATTACCCTAGCAGCCATATGTGTTCTAAAAGACTTTGATACAGACTTAAGAAACCTGGCTATTGCTCCAGAAGAAAATTCTCCACTGTGATAAATCTACAGCGAAATGCTTTGGAAAAATATATAACATTTTTCTCCCCATAGTGTTTACTAGCTTGAACATACTTTCTCCCCATTTGGTTTCTTTCAGTCTTCTGCTTTCTTCCAGAAATAGAGGAACATTTATGTTCATTTTTCCTCTCTGCTCCTGCCAGCAGCACTATATCAAAGGCAGGAAAGCACATCGTAAATAAATGCTATTATTGCTAGAACAGTGTGAAAAACACTGTTTCAGTTCAATGACCAAAAAAGATGAAAAATTAATTTCAGGTCATCCCAAACTGAACAAGCCTTCCTGGGCCAGCAGGTTTATTCCTCTAGAGCTTCTTGGTTTTGCATTTTCAGCAAATTCTCTAAGTACACTCGTAATATTTATGTCAAGGCCATTAATGAATATATTAAACAAGTCTGAAGCACTACATTTTTTTTCCTGACCCATTTATTATAGAGTAGAATGGTTCAGCTTGGAAGGGACCTTACAGATCACCTTGTTCCAACCCCTGCTGCTGTGGACAGGGACACCTTCCACTAATCCCAGGTTGCTCCAAGCACTGTCCAACCTGGCCTTGGACACTCCCAGGGATTGGGCAGCCACAGCTTCCCTAGGCACCTCTCCACCCTCACAGGGAAGAATTTCTTCCTTGTACCAAATTAAAATCTACTCTCAGTTTAAAACATCAACCCCTTGTCCTGCCCTGATAAAAAGTCCAGATGTTACCAGCTGGACTGGCCACCAGACCAGCATTACTGGGGAGAGGCTTCCAAACACCTGCCATATCAGCAACACTTCAGTTACATACCTATTTTGTTTGTGTTTTCACCCAGGGCAAGCTGGACTTGCATTTGCCTTTTCCTCAGCCCACAGCACCAGAGCAGAGAATGAGCTGTCCTGAGCAATCTGTGGTGCCACACACCCCAGCCAGTTCCTGCCCCAAAGCTGAGGAGGGGACAGTGTCCCCTGAGTGTCTCCTCTCAAACAGCCTGAGGCACACACCTGAGTACCAAGGGTTCCCCAAATTCCTGAGATGTGTGCCACTTTCCCCAGTGTGCCCTGCTGGCAGTGTGGGGCTCTGGGGAAAGGTCAGTTCTGCAGCAGCCCCACCCAGGGGCACCTCAGGAAAAAGGGATTTGCAAAAGGGCAAAAGACTGTCCAGCAGTGAGGGAGAAGTGTGGAAACCAGCCCAGCAGCACCTGGGTCAGGCAGGGGAAGGAGCTCCAGGTCCTGGGTGGGTATTCCTCCATGTATTCCCACAGAGCAGCCAGCAGACACTTTTTGAGGCACTGGGTCCATGGAGAGCCCAAGAGTGCTGCCCTGGTCTTTGTGAACATCCAGTGTCTGGGGAAGGTAGCATTAAAGTTTTCCTCAAGCTCTTACAGGAACCCTCTGATCTCAACAGGGAAAAAACATATATTCAGCTAATATTCAAATGAGCTGATGAGCTGCCAATTGATACTGGGCACCTGAATGCTGAATTTTCTTTCCTTGTTTCTGCTCTCTTCCCCTCCCTATCTCACAGGTGACTACAAGGAGGGTTCCCTGCTTCATTCACCCCATTAGGTTTTTGTTCCTGCACACAGAACAGCTCATGGCTCAGGCAAGACACAACTAACGCTGGTCATGAGAGAAATTATTAAAAACACTATGTATTAACTCTTGTAATCACAAAACCTGCTTCACAACCTTAAAAATGACAACTGCCAGAACAAAAAGGCTTGACTGCACCTGCTGTACACCAAAAGCCTGTATCCCATAGGGAAACCAGCTCCCAGCCAATTCCTGGCATCCCTGCTATTAACCCCCTGGAGAAGGGCCTTTCCCTCCGTACCACTAAACTTTCTGTTACCGTAATCCAGGTGACACAACCCTTCCTGTAGGACATTCCACACCCTACTGACACCCCCTTTTACCTCTGCATCTTCAGCAAACCACACCAGCACACTCATATCTGTGCCAAGGTCTTTCATAAAAGCACTAAGCACCACTGATCCCAAAACCAGCCAGGCAAGGTGCAGCACAGCCCTGATGTTGCCACTTGCTGTGTCCCCATAACAGCAGCCATGGCTCCACCACCTGATGGCTCCTGAAGCTCCCATGCTTCACAAGCATTTGGGGTTTTCAGCCATGTGAGTTTCCACATTTGGGGTTTTCAGCCACGTGAGGTTCCAGTGGCTCAGCTGATTTAGGGTTTTTCAGCTGCAGCCATTTTCAGTGGCTTCTCAGCTCGTTGATGTGGCTTTCATGCACCTTCAATATTATTTACACTGACTTTGGTTAGGTCTTCCAGCAATGGTGAACTAAGTCCAGACAGGAATTAAACTTGTTTTCCATTAACAAATCCAAACAACATTTTCTTCCCTTAAAATACTGAATTCTGTTATTTAAACTGCCCAACTTTTCCCTGGCATTTGTTAATTTATCTGAAAGTAAGGAATATTTTATGTATTTAGATTAAAAAAAAACTATTCAAGCATTTTTTACATATTTTTACTGAGCTAATCCTTTACAATCAACTAAATTCTGGGTAAGATAAACACACATATGGTACACAAGCCTAAACCTTCCTACAAAACCACACCGAAATTGTTTCAAACTGCAGCTAAACTAGAGCACTACAGAGAAGCTTTGTCCTTTCTTGGCTCCTAGCAAGTACCAGTCATAAAAAATTTTGATTTCTAAGTTTCAGACATAAAGAGCAGCAGATAAATTTAGCAGTATCTGGATTTTTCTGGATTTGCAGAGAGTTAGGTGTGAAGCTACACCATGAGTTAAAACAGCAAACACCTGTGCCTCCTGTCCTTCCCTGAACTATTCTATATTTCAGTGTAAAATTAACATTATATTATAGGTTACAGCACAGAAACTCTTGAAAAGAATATTGAAATGGAAGCTTTCACCTTCAGAACTAAAGCAAAAGTTAGAGTTTTCAGTAAATCTAATGTTCAATTCTGTTATCTTTTTATATGACCCACAACCAAAAAACAGATACCTTATCTCTTCAGCAGCCAGATAATCTTACTTGGTTTTATGAGATTTTTTTCCAAGCTGGAAGCATCAACTTTATATATAATAAGCTATCTTTGTCATCTTCCTTATCATAGGCCTCTATAAGATACCACAAAGAACTGGATTTTTCGCACTGCCTCTTAAACATATCAATATTAATGACAGAAATTTGGCTTAGCTACCAGAAATCATATTCCTCTGTCACTGCATTTTTAAAATGACACCCAGCCTCCACAATCTGCATTCACAGAATTCTAAGCACATTTAAGCTAAAAAGTATTTGCATATTTGCATTTAAATTGGTTATTTTGTCCCACTTCTAGTGCAGTATCAAAAAAAAAGGAATTTCACCCAAACAAGTCCTGAATGTCATAATAACAATCTCTGTCCTGCTCACTCTGCACTACAATAACTCTAATCTCAAGCAGGTTCCACACTAAAAAAAATTTTCCAAGCAACTAGAGAAGAAATCTTACAAGAAACTCTGGACTGCCTACAGTGCATTTTACAGATTATTTTCCTTGAGCACAAATGAAAAAGAAATGTAGAATAACTTTGAGAAAGTTACTGAAAGTCAAAAAAATCTGAATCTGGTCTAACACGCAATGGTACGAATCAAGCATCTTCACAACTACCAGTTTTGATAAAACAGAATAACAAAACATGAAAACTGATTTGGAACATTTGTTTTGATAAAGCAGAATAACAAAACATGAAAACTGATATGGAACATTTGTTCTGTACCTTAGAAGATCACTCGTGCTCACCCCAGCAGGTCTAGCCCAGGCAGCAGGAAATATCCAGAGATTTCCCAGGAATTTTCTGGATCAGGGACAGTGATGACAGAACCTGAGGATTTTGCACCAAATTATGCACCAGGTTAGCAAAGCTACCCACCAGGAGAAACTGCCCTGGGTAAACAGGCCTGGAGGGAAATAGCAAAGCACTTACAGAACAAGGCAGTACACCTGGTCTGCCAGGTGATCCTCATCAGCAAATTAAACCGATCATGGAGAACCAGGCAGGGAGCAATGGGCACTCCCTGATTAGGTACAGGAGGAGAGCCTGTCTAATTAAGCACAGGGTAACATTAGCTAATTAAGCTAACACCTGGATACCACAAACGGTGTGCAGTCAGAAGGTAACTTATCTTTATTGATGCCCAAACAGGATGCTGTCACGGGGAAAGTACACAAGTATTCTTTGCAGATCAAAAGTAGTTTAAATCACTTGTTAGCCTGTTATTTGACAAATTAATTTATCAAGACATAGTCCAAACCTAAAGTAAATTGACTAAACCTAAAGTAATATTTTTTCTGCCAAAAATCACAGATCAAAGGTTTAACTAAAGATTTAACAATGAGACAACTCTTATAGCCAAACCACTGAATTTTCAGCCATTGACATAATTTTTATGATTTGATTGTGCATGAATTTGAACTATAATTTATGGGCATCAAATCCTTTTTAACTGCTTAAATAATAGCCTGGGCTCTGCAATGAAAATGATTCTGAATGTGGCGATCAAATTTAGCATGTTTGGTGTGGCAGTCTTAGGCATTGTTTTGACCTTAATCTGCAATGCTTATTCACAATATAGCATAAAAGAGCAATGGTTTTTTTTCAACTTTTAGAATAATCTGAAGCAAGTTAACCAGGGCATCCCTCTAAATTACCA
>VYZP01044688.1:0-10201 GCA_013400635.1 Hypocryptadius cinnamomeus
TCACTGATCAATAATTGTTCCTGGACTAAAATTGGAACCAGCATTGCTGTGTGTCATAAAGGACATCCTCTGCTGTTTTAGAATTTTTATTTGGTTCATTTAGTATATGCATGCCTTTGTGTTCTAGGATCAACTTGTTCTAAATGCCTTGCTCTGAGTTTTAAAAATCGGAATGAGTTGAACTTGTTTTCTTGCATTCAATTCAAGACACTATTTTCAATACATAGGTATTTTAAAAAAAAGTCTATAACCAAAAATGAAATAATAAAAGTCAAGAAAATAGATTAAAGCTGTGTATTTTTATAGAATGGAAATTTCCTGCAATTAAAGGCAGCTCTAGGAATAGATCTATCCAATTATATCACTCAGCCCAAATACAGGTAATTTAGGTCAAATGTTCCTTTTTTTTTTTTTAATATATTTAACTGAATTTTGAAGCTATAAATGAAAGTGCTTCACCTTTAAAAAAAATTATTTTCATAATGTAAAATCTATCAAGACAGGCATTTAGGCATTTTCTTGGTTAGAAGACGAAACTTCCCATTCTAGCAGTCTATGCCACCAGTCCTTAAATATTATCTGTTACTGAATATTTTTTTCTGAGTGTGATCTCCCAGCACTGTCTTGGTCATAGTAAAATACCCTTATTTCTCATCAGCATTACTCATAAGCCACTCCTCAGGATACCCATCTTTCTTTCATTTCCTGGAATTTCTTGTTTTTTCATACTGCAGTGCACAGGACGAAAGTTAAAATTCTAGGACAAGGAGTTAGGAGTAAGAACAAGAGGGATATATTGACAAATACTGAAGAGAATATGAAAGGCAGATGATAGAACCATGTAAGTGAGTGAATAGGAATTGAAAATAATGTACAAGGTAACTAATAGGCAAAATAAGGCATACTCATCAATATTTTTCTGTCTTTCAAATGATCAAAGCTTTGTTTTCGTGAGGTGGAACCTGATGGTTCCTCCTGTAGGTCCCAGATCTTGCATCCAGAACCTTCTTCCCAACCCCCCAGGCAGAATGATGGGCTGGGGGACAATTAAATAGGTCCATTGCTGTTTGTGGTGTTAAATTGAATGTTGCAGCTCTTCTGGCAGCATGATTAGAGTTAAAAGATGTTTAAAGTCACCAATTAGGGGTGATTTAAGAATAAGAGAAATGCTAATTTCATGTAAGTATTGGCTGGTAATCTACACAGCAAACATGTACAGGGAAAGATTCACAACCCACATTTTGACCAAGGTAATCAAAGCTGATTTGAGCTCACCTGCAACAGGGTTGCTAAAGACAACCAACGACAGATCTGAGTAGGAATTTCATTTTTAAACCATTTGGTAGTTATGCCACTGGTTTTTTTCTATACATTTTGAAATATTTTGTATTTTAAGAGAGACAGGTTAGCCATTTAGATGTTGGTATATCCACATCATGAAGAAGAACAAAAAAACTGTGTGCTTCAAACACCACCAAGCTACAAACTTTTACAAACTCTTTGCCTGTTGGGATATTCTCTATGGCTCAAAACACCCAAAACCATAAGTAGTCACAAAGCCATTATGTGTCCTACTGCCACATAGATTTTATGAAATAAATTAATTTGTGCTACAAGTGTTATAGCACAAATATAAATAAATACTTGTGGTATTGATCAGTTGAGATTGTCTCAGAAAATTAATTAATAATATTATACTTTTTTCAGTTGATCTATGCATGGCAATCATATGAAATCCACATCTACTTCTATGTTCAGGTATTGTAATAAGTTTTAATGCAATATTTAGATGAATAATGACTCAAAATTGTCACTCAATCTCTAATTTTGAAGAAATTTTATCCTTTGCATAACTGATAGATATTAGAAAAAAGTACATCTTTGGAAATTTTATTATTTTTTCAGTAGTCTACCTCTACTTATCAATGACTCAAACAACATTTTTCACTTTAAAGGACAAAATAAAAACTTAAGAACCCTTTAGAATAGAAATTATCTTGTTTTAGCATCACAAGATGCATTCTGGGAAGCAGAAAATACAGCGTATAAACCAGATGTCCAAGTACCACACACATTAGAAGAACAGAAAATATAATGGAACTATCCATGAGTATAATGACAGGAATAATGACAAGAAAATAATAATAATAAAAGTTTGATTTATTAATTATTTTGAAAGAAGTAAATTTTCTATTCTGTCATCCCAAAATTCTTAGGCCAGAAATAACATGGACCCTCCCGTAGCTGATATACAAACTAAAATGATGGATTAAGGAATTGGTGCTATTTGGAAGCAACGTGGTGACAAAGCAAAGGAAGCAGTGCTGTTAATGATGTAACAAAAATAAGAATGTGAAGTCTTCAAAACAATACAAAAATTCTTCATTAATAATTCCAGTCTGTAATTCAGGAATTGGATGAGCACGGGCAACATATACAAAATTTTGCTTTTTTTGTTTGCACCAGTCCTACCGAGTGAGTAAAAGGGAATTTAAAGTGCAAAACCACATAGAATAAATAAGCTCATCTGTGGCTATTTGTGTCTATTAGATGTAATCCACCATTTCATAGCTTGGAAGTGGCCACAGGAACAACTTCCAGGGAAAGGACCATTTAAACATTGAAAAAATCTCTCTAGGATCTTGTTGGTCACTGTCCATAAAACAGGGAAATACAAGCAGGAATATACGAGCCACATATTAGATTGTCTTGTGTTCATTACAGAAATACTTTCAAATAAAGGGAAGCTGATTTGAATGAAACAAGATCTATACACAAATAAAATCACAGATCTGACAGTTAGCTTTACTTAGTTGTTTACAGCTAAGTGTAATATATCCAAAGTAATTTGTTTTTATGACTGGAGAACACTACTCAGTTGTATTGATGAAAATGATTTTATAAAATTGAGGGCAACTTTCTCCTTTGGGTTCTTGATGGGAAAAGGCTAGGGAGTGATTATTCTTTAGGACTTTTATTTGGAGAGCTTCCACCTTAATCCTTTTAAAATCAGTGGTTGGGAAACAATCATGAACTCTGATTTTCTCCTTTTTATGCTGGTATAATTCTTAACTATCAGTATCAGTCAAAGGATTGTCTCTTGAGCAACATTTTTGGAAGCAGCTTGATTCAAAATTTTATTTTAATTTTCAAGAGGGATTAAAAAGGAAAACTGAAAAGAATTCTAAGTTACTGAGGCACTTCAGAAAAATTGCAACCCTACTTTTACATTTTAATGTGCTACGTGAATTTTTGGATGTTACTTGTGGATTTTAGAAGGAGAGGGGAATTTGAACTAAATTTTGTTGTGAGCAGATATAGTATGAAGGAGATAAACACCACGTATACTGCCAATATCTTCAAAGTCAATGATGCACTTAAATCAACCAACTTTGAGAATAATTGAGCTTTACTGTGTTGTAAAGTGAGCTACTAAAAATCCTATACATTTTCTGAAAAAGAATATGGGGTTACAAACTACTGAGGGAAACTGTATGTTCCCTTTGTTGTTCAGTCCAGTGGACTATTATATCTTCCACTTATTTGCTAAGTTTTCTGTGCAAAGCATCTGTTTCTGTAGGTAGAAAACCTTGGGAGGGTCACACTTTCAAAAGACTGCATGGGAAGATTTCCTTTCTAACGCAGTCAAATCTATTTATAGGACAAAGGCAAAGAAGAGTTGCATAAATTATGAACATCCCCTTAATAACCCAAAACATGTCCATGCTGCTGAGAGGAACCTAAAATCTCAAAAAGAGAGACATGCTGGCATAGACTTTGAAGTTTCAATATATATTCCTATTCATGACGATGATGCATAGTTTTATATATATATATATATACATCTCAAAGTGGTAAACAATACCAGTTCTGATACATACAGAGGACAATTTATGCAGCTGCTCTGGAGGGGGGAAAGTGTCATTTGCACAATATGAGGAACAGATAGGACACAAGTACAGATGGTACCATATTCTCTACCAGCTATCACTGTGCATTTGAGTAAGAACATCCATTCAAAAGATATATATAGCAGAAGAAAAACCTGTTGAAAAAAAGTTAAAGTTGATGAATGCCATTATAATACCATAATGGTAAACTCGTACAATGATACTTATAGAGGAATCACCACATATGTTTCCAGTTTTTTATTTTTAATTTCTGGTCACGTTTTTATGAATAAAGTTGACATGTTGGTGTATATGCAACCTCCTTCACTGAACCTGGGCAAACTGAGATGCTCATAATATCTAATTTGGCAAGAGCAGAGACACTACTAACAGTTTCCAAAATAAGTGTTACATAACAATTATGGAAGAAGACCAAGGAGAAGAGAAAATGCCATTTTACTTCAAACTCTCCATCTAGGGTTGTACTTTATATTCATGTCACTACTTTATGAGACTTGCAGTCTGAAGTCATAAACAGTAATTTGACAATATTAATGTTATCTTTTTGGTGTTAAGCTATATCTACATGAAATACTGCTGTTGGCTTATCTAAAAAGAAATTAAGATAGAAACAAAGATATTTAAAGCACTAAAGCTGTTCATTCCCTTCTTCCTGTTCCTTCTATTCTACTATCCCTTAACTTTCCTTCACTTTTCTCATATCTTATTCTGAACTCCTGCCTCTTTGGGCTTATAAGCTTCAAGAAAGCTCATGCTACATTATTGTTTGCATGTCTGAGCAAGGTGCCTCTCTCAGAAGCCCAGACTGTACAGCGTTAAGACTGTTCTTAGGGTAGAAAGGTCCTGGACAGGGTAAGGTCATGGAAAGAAGAGAAGTTCTCTGAGTTGTAACAAAACTGGCCTCTGAAGGCCACACACATGCCAAAACAGTAAGTTACTGCTGCTGTGGGCTGCAGTATTGCTGCTGGCAGAAATCTGCAATGTGGTGTGGGATTATATATGTTTCAGTACAGCTCTAAGTTTTCAGTAGCCATCTGTAAGCAGTGGGGTGAATGGGCTGCATTTCAGACAACCAAGGCATTGAGGAATATTTCCTCATAGGACACTGTTCTTTCCATCCCATACTCCAGATGCTGCTGTATATATGATACAATATCTTGTTGTGAACATGCATCCATATTTTCAGCTTCGTTCAAAAAGATTTCTCTAGCTATGCCACACCTACTGAATTTTCTTTTCCAGCTGAAGGCATAGCACATGACAGGTTAGCTTGTCTAAGTCAGTTTTGCAGTAGAATCTTGCTGATATTGAGATATATTTTTCCTATAAGGAGAGCATGGGTGTCAAAATTAGGAGCTGAGTTATATGTATAATTTTTCAGAAAGAAATGAAATATTTTCCAGGCATTACTACAATCCTGTGCAGTGAAAAAGAGTATTTTATATTATGATGAAGATCGTGGATATTCTGTGATTCTGATGTAGAGTTCCCCAAAATGTCTAAGCAGTTTGGTAGACTATCATTTTGTTCATCTATAAGATTACCTGAGCAATATCAGAGAGCATCCAGTCAGGAAATGAAGAATAATCTTTGCCATTATTTTTGGATAACAAATAAGATATAAATTTTAATGTGAGATGAAAAGTATCTTGCATAACTGAACTATCAAAAGAGATCAGTGATTTCTGCTCTAAATAAATACATGAAAAGAGACAGAAAACTGACACCACAAAAATGCTAAGCTTTGCACCAACCAAAAATTAACTCAAATTCAGAGAATACCCTTTTCAGGAAAAGTCTGCTCAGGAATTCAGAAAGTTTCTGAGGTCACCATTTATTTCTATGCTATTCTTCACTCTCCATAGGTAGTGGACATGGGTTTTGGCCTCTAAAAACTGGCAGATCTCCCAGAATGGATGCAAAGGTCTGGACTATCAACGTGAAGTCTGACTCAGCACCGATTCCAGCACTCCGTGAGTCTGGCTTCCCACATTGCTGCATCCATTGAAATCCTGTGGCCAGGAACTTCACTGCAGGGTTGTGATCATTCCTAGGGAGCAGAACATTCACAAAAAAATGCAGTAGCAATTCAGTTCTCACTTGTCCACGGGATTAGTTGTGAAAGGGCAGTTCATATCCACTGGTCTCACACATTCTCTTTGGACATCCTCAGATCTTCTGTAGGTTCCTTTGTGTTTGAGGAATCTGCCTTGCAGCATTTTTTCCTATATGCCATCTAGAAACACATTGGCGGAGTTTTTTCTTCTTTATTTCAAAAGTCAGAGGAAGCTTTACTTCTAAATTCAAAGCTCAGACTGGTCATCTATCAGCTGCCCAGAGATATATTTGGGTCTATTTTCTTTCTCTCTTAGAATATATGTATGACTGGCATGACCACACAGAAAATCTACATTGTGAAATAAGAATAAACTGCAGATTTTTCCAAGAGGTGGGAAAAGTGTGAATTGTCCCATATTCATGCTAGAGGGGTATTCAGAGCCTTAGCAATTTCATGCTCAGTCTAGTTAAGTATTTCTCTACTGACCAATGAAAAAGAGGAACAAAGTTCTATAAAGCTATATCATGTACTCTTTCTAACACTCTAAGCGGATAATAGTTGGGAAAATGCCAGCTTTTTCTTTTTCATTAAGAGCTAAAGAACCAAACACTATGATTAAGATCATGGAAGAACTCAAGCCCTTACAATGGAAATCACAGCCTAAGAGCCTAACAGAACCTATGCAATTATATTTTTAACATTACACCTTCCTATTCGGTGTTATGAATAGTCAGAACTTGGTTAAGTGTACAACACAAAAAGTAGGCATATTTTCTTCGAAAATCAATTGCGGCCTAAACTTCATGGTATCTTCATTACACAGTAGTGTCTTTGATTACAATCTATATCCAGATTTATGAGATAATTCTGAAGTTAATTTCCTCAGTGTACTTTAAAAAAAAAAAAAAGAAAACAAAGAAGAGGAAAATGCATAATTGCTAGCAAAGACGCTAATTCTGCTCCCAAGAAAATATTTCAAAATTTTAGTATTTCCTCCTTTCAATGAGAAAATGAAAATAAAAGATTGTTCAAAGAATCATTAAGTTTTTGCCAACAAAGGACACTGTTTTGAAAATGATGAATATTATCTATGTGTAAGAAAGTCGCTAACACTTGAAGATTATGAAATCTGAGGTGCACTTTTCCTTTGCCAGAATATAGGCATTTCAAGCATTTAGGTTTTAAACTGTGATATCCATTCAGTTAAAGGGCTTCTATAAACCTTTGTAGAATCTTAGCAAGTATAGAGAGTTGGAAGTGATGCAGTTCAAGATGATTAAGAAGTGAGCCTCTGTTGAGGCTATTTTCTTCTTGAGATATTATAATTAACCAAGAACATACATCTTCTGGACTGGTCCTATGCTACCAGTGTTCACATCCAGTTACCATTTTGGTTGAATAGTTTTTAAACTATTCTTACTGCACCATTTCCTAACTATCTGTCTGTACCCTCAGCTTGTGGACAGATGGCCACTATTCCCTCGGTACAAAAACTGGACACATTTTTCCCCTGCCCCATGCTCAGGTGCTGCAGTTGCCTCTTGGGTAGCATTACTGCCCAGCCATGCTCTGAGAGCACTCTCTGGTTGCTACAGGCAACATTCAACAGGTGAGCAGGAAGAGCCAATGAATGCTACAGGCACTGCAACCTTGGTTTGGACAACATTGTAACTCCATAGCAGTTTCTATAGCACTTCAGAAAATTATGCAATTAGGGAGAGACAGGTAATTTGCAAGATTTGAAAGATATGCTCTGAATGACTCTCTCTGCAGGTTAACAGAAATTGCTGGGCCTATTCTTGAGCCCTGAGGGAAAGCTACACTGCTCGACTTGTGTTCATGCAACTCAAGCCCCTGCCACAGCAAAAGAAAGTGGCCTTGCCCACACATCTTATCAGAAACAGCTCCTGGTGAGCAGCACTGGAGATTGGCTTCACAATAACACCGCGTCAGCGATCACGTGCAGAGCTCGAGCTGAGCTGTTCCCTGGCCCAGCCACAGCAATGACACACAGCCTGAGACAGATCTTTTTTCATCTGGGATATACTGCAGGCTACTTGTTCTGACAAAGAAAATGGGCAATTTCCATGAAGTATTGAAATGTACTAAATAAGAGTTCCTCTATAAATGAGAGAAAATGGCGCATTCGTTTACACCATTAATTACATTAATATAGCAGGCATATGCATGTTTCTTTTTTGGCATTTCACAAACAGCTGTTTTAACTTTAAGTAAATAGGTCAAAAATAACCTGAAATACATTGAAATAACTAAGTGGAATAATCCTTTAAGAGATCAAACATGTCTCTGAATGGTCATAGAAATAATATAACTGTATATGAACTCTTTTGAGCTGATGAACCAGAAAATAGCCTTAATGCCTTAGAACAGACAAAATATGTAACTAACATTACTATTTAAATATTAAAAAAAGCAGGAGTCAGCACAAAAACTATGTCATGTAATGTACTCTAAACAGTATTTAAGAATAAACACTTAGGGATTATTTGTAACTGGTTTGTACCACATAAAATGTAGTAACTTTTAAGTTACAGTGACAGTTTAACAAGTTACAGTTCATATATTGTTCAAATGTTGGCAACAGATTACTCAACTTCATTCTTTAACACTTAAACAACAGTAGGTTTAAAGGCAGTATCTGTCAAATTGCCTGTGCAGACTAAAAACTGCGTGAGAGCCTGGCAACAAAATAGAAACAGAAATATACGGTCAACCCATGTGAAGGAAAAGACATTGCTATTTCTAATTAGGGAACCAGACTGCAATTTAAGAGAGTTCAGAATGTTGAGAGTGAGTAAGATAAAATATCAACTTAAATTTGAAAGATGGGTATCTCATCCATGTAAGTCCCCTTTTGAGCCTTGTTCTGTAACAAAACCATAGCAGAGCATTTCACTTGGTGCATTTTTATCACTTTTATCTACTGCCATAGAATACCTTCCTGCAAACACTACCACTATTACACTGGCAGTTAACCAAGAACCTACACCTCTAGGAAAGAAATTGAAATACAAATTTGGCACACCACAATCACTTCAGCTAAATAGAAAACACTTATTATATAATCAGATCCTTTAAAGTATCTGAACAACAAATGTTAAATATTGTTCACAGATTCCATCACATTATTCTCTTTAATCAAAAAGCGGTTTTGTAAATTCAGTTATCATTTACAAACATTATTTCCAACAAAATAGGATGGAAAGTTTTAGTACATCTCCATGTTAGAATTCCTGCTGCTTATATGAAGACTTCTGCAACATTGTCCCAAAAAAGAATCACTGAATGTGTCAAGATGTCAAGCTCAAAAACTGCTTCTGTTGAGAGTATTTTGACCACAGAGGTAAGACTGAAAGCAATGCTTAACAGTTTACCTGAACATAAGTCCTGCTAGTGAATCTCTAACACTTACTGTTTTATTGCGTTCATGTGTCAGATCTGAAATTTCTGGAAGCACAGTAACCAAGACATTTCAGTATCCTATGTCCCTCCTTGGCATCCATGAAATCAGGCTCTTTCTCTTTTGTTTGTGTGGATAGTTTTTTTTACAGAATTCTTTACAAGTTAGTGTTTGACAACACTGAGAAGGTGGCAATGGGCGTGCAAACCTTGGCAGTGCACTGAGATACAGAGTATAGTCTGTTCACAGTGGGTCACTCACAACTATATACGTAAATGAGATTATTCAAGAACATTAAAGAGAAATTCTGTCCAAAGACACAGACTGTAAACATGAGCACTGCTAATAGTTTTAGCCTTGTCCAAATACTTAACTGATGTCAGTAACAGGAGCGTTAAATGTTGGCTTCTACCGTGCAAGAAAAAAATGTTCACTATTATCACTGTTTAGAAAGGCGAAACTAACGAAGCCGAGGGAGTCAGTCGGCCGGCTTGTCTCCCTCGCTGACCTACGAGCCAAGAGCCGAGCACTCGGGGGCGGGCAAGCAGCGATGGCCGCACAGCCAGGACTCCTCAGGCTACCGCAGCTGAGTGCAAGCGGCCAGAGGACCGCAAGGGAAGGACGCTAGCAACTCGCCCGCCCGTCCGTCCGTCCGTCGGCGCAGGCAGCGCCCCGGGCTCCGGGCCGGCTCCGGCGGCGGCACCTGTGAGGCGCAGCGGGACCCGCCCGTGCGGAGCGGGCGGTGGGAAACCCGCCCGGGGCGCGCAGCCTTGGGCCGTGCGGGACCTCCGGGCCCGGGGCCAGCGCGGC
>VYZP01044722.1:3565-8565 GCA_013400635.1 Hypocryptadius cinnamomeus
TATGGCTGATTTCATGGGATAAGCTTTATTTTTCCTGTCCTAATTTTCTTGTAATAACATTGTGCCACAGTAAACCAATGCATTACTTTTGGACACGTGTTTTTAAATTGCTTTAGACTAACAAGTATCACATTTTTTAAACAGTTCATTTTGAGTAACTGAAGATCAGAATTGGATTAATAATTAGTGATTAAATGGATGATTATTTGTTTATGAGCTTTGACAGGTTTGTTACAGCTACATCCTGTTACAGCCTTTGTTTTGTCCAAAGTGCAGCCATCTCAGCATCTATGGTTGTTACCTTTAGAAAAACACAGAGTAGAGGAGTTCATGGTAGTAAATTGTAGTTTATCCAACTGCTTTAGTTCTGTGATTACTGGCTTTCACAAAAACAACAACAAAAAAGACCGCTAGTTTACATTTTACACCGCACTGACAAGACCTCTGAACTCTGTGGACTCAGGGCCAGGGCCATCACCTGCAGAGGGTGACACATTGTCACTCACCTGCACTCCTGAGCTTGAAGCAGCAGTGGTAGAGTAGGACACAGGCTCTCAGGCTGACTGCGACCAGGATCTGCGTGCTGCTTTTCCATGTCCCTTTCTGTGGGTTTTCATGGCATTTATATAACCCCAAAGCATGAGAGGAGTTTTAGCATCTCATAAGTACAACAGGTTTTCTATGGTTGGAATGCCATGAATGGGAAGTAAGGCATGAATCAGGGGGTTATTTCAGATCTTTGTACAGCCAGGAATGAAACCCTGCTGCTCTCTACTTTCTGAGCCAGGCCCTTGACCTAGACCTGCCTTGACTCCTGTTTCAATGCAGATGGTTTCAGCCCTCTGTGTCTGCTAAGGCCCTTGATACTTCCCACTGGAGATGTGAAACCCTATATATTTTGTATATATTTCATATATGTGTAAAATTCAAGCTGTGTGGCAATCTCTTGCCATTGGACATCCCACCATTCCTGGTCTGTAGGTGAGATCTCAGCTTGTGGTCAGGAGTGCCTAGAGGTAGAGATGGAGACAATATTTTTGCTCATAAAATTGCTCGTAAATGGAAAAAATTTGCATCAAGCTGAACCACTTGCATCAATCCCCAAAAAGCTTGAAGTATTGTTTTGCTCTCTAAATTTTAGCTGTTAATGCTGCCTTTGCTGTCAACCAGGTCAAAAATCCTGCATAATTCCCCATATATATATCTCACTTCCCAGCAGAGAAAAATGAAACCCCTTCCTGGACCTTGGATGAGTGTGAGGGAAAGACCCAATTTCTGAAGCTTCTAGGGAGGAGCATGGCCTCAACAGAGGGAGAAGGAAGTATTTAAATTCAGGCTTCCCAGGATTTGTGGCAGCAGCATCCCTATTTTCCTATATTGTTTTACTTTCTTGTGTTGTGCACTGCTATGTTGTGTTGCTGGAGAAGCTGGATAGTGTCAGCACTACCCTGGCAAGCTTCATCTGTTGAGCCATTAGACTAAGGGGGAAAGTTGCCACCACCCAGACACACCAACAGAACCAAAGAAAGACTTCTCCTCTGGGACAAAACCCCAGCTATGTGAAACTATTAACACCTCCTTTTGATGGGCTGGAGATTACAGCATAGAGGTGTCTTGATGTTGTCTGTCACAGTTGTCTATCAGCAGTGCTGGCTCATGGGGCAGTTCTCTGGCCCCACTGCCTTTTCAGACCTACCCTGATGCCACCATCCTCGTGTAGTTCCATGAGACATAGCACTGACTTGCCCTTTTGCCTTCGGCCAACAATTTGAAGACGATTGCTGCTTGATGGTGCACGTAAATAAATTAATAGTCTTTGTTCTGGCCAAAGTCTCTTGAGTCTGAGACCTTCACTGGCCCCACACAGAAAGCCAAGGACTGACAGAAGCACTAGCAAAAGAGAAGTCCAAACAGGTCAAGGGAAGGGGCATTGCAGGCTAATAAAACCTGTTACTACACAGAGAACTTTGCTCAACTTCTGATGCCAGAAAAGACAGCCTAGACTGGCAGGTAAATCTCCCTGAAAATAGCAGAAATCAAGGTTACACCAACATATTTATCCCAGGTTACTTAGAAAATATGGAAATACTGTAAAAAGAGAATTGGAGATTTTACAGAAGGAAGGTGTTGTTGAATGGCAGTAACAGTACAATGATGCTTTACTCTGCCCTCCATTTTTCAGTGTCCCACTCTCGGGTTGGTGGTTGATCTTCAGCATTTGGCCAAGGTCAGACAGGTGAGAGAGAATTTTTTCTGAAGTTTCTAGTGTTCCTAGTAAATTCTTAAAATTATAGTAAAGGGCAATAACTTCTTTTAACTAGCAAATATATTTTTACTGTCAACAGAAGATGGTGCCTGTGAACTTGGATGTTACTCTGACTTTTTATGACTGCTTTTGGCTTCTAAGTTTGGGCTAAGGGGCAGCCATGTCCCAGAAAAAAAATATGTTTGCCATTTTTAACCAAATTCCATAGGCTGAAATTTATCCATGGTAAATGTTTCACAGTACAGTAAATTATGCAGGAGGTTCCACACAAACATCCTTTACTCTCAGAAATAAAGGTGAGCACTCAGTAGCACAAGTACATGGTATAGCCATACAATTGTTAGGGTTTCCCCCAGGAATTCAGCACTTTTCACAAATAACTTTGCAGTTCCATAACACAAATGCTGTGACCCCACAGGACAACTGCAAAGGTAGGGTAAACCCTCTCATTCTATTTTATAGAATTTTACAAAATGCAAGCTCAAGACAGGCTGTGAGGCACATCACTTAGAGAAGTCTTTCTGGAAAGCCAATGGAAATTATTTGCTCAAATATTAGTGGTAATTCAAGCGGTCAGTGGTCAATGCAGCCGTTGGGTTGGTGGGTTCCCTTGCACCATGTTAGTCCCTCTTCAATAGCCCAGCCTCTCCCCAGTTTGTTTTTCTGTTGTATGTTTTTCATTAAACCCTTTGCTGTGACATGCCATTGCCAGTGTGCCAAATCCTGAGCAAATCATATCCTCTGTTCTTCTGTTGCAGATTTGTGAGATAATCTATTATAGATTAATCATTTCAGTCTTATGGTGCAATGTCAAAAATAAATTTGGGTTATGAAGCTGGAGGGGAGCCACTTGGGGGTCGTGTGTTCTCACTGATGCTCCTTATTTGACTTTGAAAACAGTGTCATGATGAGATTTTTGAAGCTGATTGTTACCCCATGGAATCCAAATCACGAGGTAAAAATGCTGTGGAGTAAGTTTTCATCTTCACAAATATCAGCTCAATGTTGAACTGTAAACGATTTTCAAGCTATTGCCTTCCCTCTCCTCACAACATGAAACATATCTGGGCTGATCCATTACATCTCTTTAGAATATAAAATGTAAGAAAAACAAACAGAATAAAATAAAAGCCAACCCTTTTTAAGGACTGAATATCTGCTGGAGATGGAAATATCCAACACAGAAAAATAATACAGGCCAGGAACACAGCCAAATATACTGTAAGAAAATATTAATTTGCATAATTTTAGATATTCTCTAACATTTTATAAGATCCCAAGTGTCGAACAGTGAATAATTTGTCTAATACTGCAGTTCCTGTTGCCCTCCCAGCTGAATCACAGTAAGTCCTTAGTGTCTCCAAACCAGAGCAGGGGTTACTGTATACAGAGTCATTCTCCTCCTTAGCTTCCTGGTCTCTTCTGTAGGACACAAAGATCCACAATCCTCTCTGAATTAGGTATGAACTGAGAAATGAGACATTTAGTTCTATCTGTGCTGCCATGTACCATCCACCTAGACAGCAAGGCTTTATCCTGCCATCAGTTATTGAATGCAGACCTACAGTGACTTCATGACATGCTTTACCTTCCGAGGGATGGCAGAATATTGTGAGGAATACAAGGAATGGAAAAGCACGATTTTTGTTACAGTTTCTTTTGCTTGCATGCAAGTAAATCAAACCAGACTCCATGCTGAGTGATATATCATATAACCCTTCAATGTGATATGTATCCAACGATTTGTTTTTCACTATGGTAGCTTTTCACAATCCATAAGTCAGATGGAAGGTAGAGAGATTTCCTAGCTTGAAATGCAAAGTGATTTTTTTTTAAGATATGCTAGGGATTTTTCTCCCTACCAAGAACAGTTACTGAAGAATACAGATGAAAATATGTGCTGGAGCATATTCACTAATGATTTACTCAAAATGTGTGCCAAAGCATATTCACTACTGATTTACTCAAAGGATATGATGGCATCCAGAGTCCCTTACAGAGTTCTTCTGAGCAATTAATGCATTAGAAGTGTGCATTCAAGCAAAATAAAACTCTAGCAATAAGATAACCAGCAGAAGAAAATTACTAGCATAGTGCAAATCTGAATTGGTTTGAACGTATCCATTCATAGGTCTCCACCCAAGACCTATCTTCTGTATTCACTGGGTAATTATGGTCATATCTCCAGCTCACAGAATATTCTGAGTTGGAAGGGACCCACAGGGATCATTAAGTCAAACTCTCTAGTGAATGGCCCATATGGGGATTGAACCTTGGTATTATTAGCACCATGTGCAGCATCATGTGCTAAAAAGCTGGATGTCTGACCCTGGTTAGAGAACACAGATAAACGGATAGCATGTCAAAAAGAAAATATGCCTTTAAAATATCATTAGAACATTGATATGATTGGTGAATCACAACAGTATGTTACTTAAAAAGTGATGGGCAGAAAACTTCAAAATACATGCTAATTGAGCCTAAAAAGGAATTTTCTTTCCTTGCTTTCCCAGCAAAGGCAATCCTATCCCACCAGCTCTGTTTACTCAGCCTCTCAAAGGCCAATTCCTGTGTGAACACTCATTTCCCTTGGGAACAAGGATAAGAACCAAGTTTATGCTCAGCACCAATCTGACACGGGTCAAATGATAAACTAGGTCTAATCTAGCACCCAGGCTTGTATCACAGGATGTCAACATGATGAATGCCACTAGGGCCAGCTCAGAGCAAATCA
>VYZP01044722.1:13565-31228 GCA_013400635.1 Hypocryptadius cinnamomeus
CTACATCATTGATCAGTCCAGGGATGGCAAAAATTAATAGTAATGAGCTAATTACTATATCACCTGCTTACAAAGAGGGGTCCTGTAGGCAGACTCCTTCTGCCCATTTGCCTGCTGGTTAAACCACCACTCTAGAAATTATAAAACAAAACTTTTTTCCCTTTATAAACATCTATCAACATCACCTTAATATGGCCCACAGCACCAACACTGCCTAGCTTTTAAGTTCTCAGAATGCAGCCAGAATCTCCCCTAGCACATTGTAACACATTTTACTGGTTTGAGAAGGGTAGAACACAGCCGTCTCCTCAAATGAATGGCTGGTGAGCTCCAGCAGCCGCTGCACGAGGCCGGGCTCACCATCTGTGTTCCTCCCAACGTAGCCTGTTCACAAGTGCCAGCCCTTTGAAAAGCCAGCTTGTTTTTCTGATTGATTCACTTTTTAATGAACTGGGAATGCCTGTGAACTTAAACCCTGACACCTCCACCTCCCTGCCTTCCTAGCCATCCCTGCAGCAATGTACTGATTATATTTCAAGTTATTATGGGATTAATACAGCTGCCCCCGGTGCCTCTTTCCCCTGAACTCCATCAATAAAAGTTGTGTCCTAGTCTTACTCTGGTTAGTTGTTTCTTCCTGAATCTCTCCCTGTAACCTGTGACGTGTTGGCAAGGCTGTATCATATCAGCCCTTCAGAGCTGACAACACTGCTGATGTTTAAAACCTACTTGTGTCACGGCCTTACATAAGCTTTGTGTATTTAAGAGGACATCTTGAGCTTTGCTATGCACCACATCAGCTCTCTAAGTGGGTAGCACATACTTGGTAGCATTGAAAATAATGAAATAAGATAATCCACAAAAAAACTTGAATAGATTGTGCCAGTGTCATCTTTCTTTGAATTCACAGCAGAGCTAAAAACAGTACTTTACGCAGGCAAGTTCAGCACAAGAAAAAAAATAAGATGGGGGGAGCAAAAGACTTGTGCCCAGCAGAGTCCAGTTTTTCACTGACAGCATTTCTTTATACAGTACAAGCTTTAGGTTTACTTTTCTTGTTGGTTTATAGGTTGGGGGTTCCCCTCCCCCGCCAAGAATATTATTTTCTAAAAACATCATTAAAAATGTAATTAACTGGCTTATTCTTTGGAATGTGTACAGTTGTTTACAAAAGAATTGCCACACAAGCTGCCACCTTCAACTGTGTTGAAGCAGGGAGTGATGTACTTGTTTACAGCTGTGCATGAATTTCACAATATATTTTGTTTTGGTACAAGTTACATATAAAATTCTTACTGAGTTTAATGTTGCAACAAATAACACATATAGTAAGTGAGTAGGATTTATCACTGGCTGTAATGTCATTGTACATATTCAAAATCTTTATGGTGAATGATATATACACATGCACATGCAAACAAAATGGAAATATATTTAGTTTAAGAACTGATGAATTGTGCTAGCTTTCATTATTCTCATTTTGTACTTAGGAGAACAGAGATCGAGCACATCCATGAAAAGGGTGGCTGGTTGGGATCGCATCTGTGAAGCAGCACAGTCACCAAGGAGCAGGTTGGAGAAGAAACAGCACTTTTGTACCCGTGGCATGAGACAGGGGGGCCCTCAGGAGTCAGGCACCTGCTGTGGTTGGTGGGATAAAAACAAATCCCATGGAGAACCAAGATGCTTCCACGAAGCACAAAATATCTCTCCAGGTAAAAAATCTTACCCCAAGATGTTTTATTCAAGCTTTTTTCTTAAAGAAGGAAGTGGCAATTTTTCCCTTTAAATTCTGTTTTCTTTTCTCCCCCCCGGTTTGGTCTCTCCCATAAACACAGAGGCCAGAAGGCTATGCTTAAATAATTCATCTACAAATTTGCAATATCTTTTTGAACTATAGCAATTAAACGGAAAATAGAAAAATCAGCTCAGCATCCTGTTTGGATGTAATTAAAGGTATAATCTGTTCCATTTGAATACTTCAGTGCTTACCCTTCTTAAAACAACAAATAAGAATAGTAGCTCATTTGCAATATGCTTTTTTTTTCAAGTCAGCTAAAAAGACTAACTGATGAAGCAAGAATAATAATTTTTAAATGTGGCATAAGCACAAAAATACCAACTACAGCTTTCAAATGATTGCTGCAGATCTCAAGTGCGATGAGAGTTCAGTTACAAGGGGTATAAGCTTTATGGCAAAACACTGAAGTCTTCCAGTATTTGGTATCAGCATCTCTATATGGCTGATGTAATTACCTATCAAATACATCAGTGGAATGAATATCAGACGATATCCAAAAATATGTAAGTGGGATGCATATCAGCTCAGTCTTTTAGGGGTCGTTTGATCTTAACGGTTTTTTCTAAGAATAAAAGACAAATACTGCATTCATTGCCCCTTTGTTTTCTATAAGCTGCTGAAGATTTTACAGCACAATAAAGTTAGCCTATTAATGGCTAGCTTATGAGTTTTAGCTGGATTTTTACCCTCCTACTGGACATTTCTTCACTGCTCAAAGAAATTGAAGTCAGGTGTAAAGTTAATATCTGCCTTGTTCATTTATTCATACTGTAAGCAATCAAGATTTCCCCAAATCACAGGGCAATCTCTTGCCTTTGGAGAATTAATATAGGCCCCGTTCTCTCAACTTAGTTTAACAAAACAACTGGCATAGGTTCAATGGAAGCAATGATTATTCTGAGAGGTTATGGTGAACCACAGAAGTTGTTAGCGAGAACCTTGCTCGTAAGATCCCCTAAGAGGAAAAGTATATGGATATTTCAAAATGTAATTAACAGCATATTCCAACAATGTGAGAAAGAAACATCATCTGGTTTAGCTGCAGAGGAATCTGACTGCACAGGGAGAGCTTTGGCTTGCTCAGCAGCCACCACTAGGAGCGAAGGACACAATGGGCACCCGAGGGGACCCCTCAGCAGTGCTGGGAAAGGTGGCGGGGCAGGCTCTGTCTGTGGGGGCTCCTTTCATGCTGCCCATCTCACTGTGCTCAGCAGCACGGCGCCCTCCTCACGGGCAGCTTCACTGGGGCCAGCACCCAACCAGGAAGAACAGCTTCTTTCAAAATGTCCATTTTCTCTCCACTATACTCTCTCTCGAAAAAATTCTTTGGGGGCAGGCATGTCTCAGGCCTAATTTTGGTCTTAATGCTACAGTTTGTAGGACTGTTTCAACAAAATTGCTGAGGGACTTTGTTTTGATTTTGGTTTTTTAAAGGTAAATACGTAACAGCAAATAAAAACAATTCTTAAAAGCAAAACATATTTCTGAAACATTTTGATAATTAAAAAAAGCAATTTTCAAGCTTTAGCATTCATAAGCTCAGGTGAGTAATATAGCAGAGAACTGATTTAGGAAGATAAAATGATCACAAAAATATAAGAGCGATATTACACATGAGAACAAAATAGCAAAATGGTCTACAAGGTCTCCATTATGACAACGAATATGAGAGAACTTTCAGCTTACATTTGCTGAAAGTTAGCACCTATTAAAATTTCCAGCCTTCCTGGGGTGCTGTTTGAAAGCTGAGGCCCTTTTCAGGACTGGTCCTTCAGGGGCCTGAGCCCCCTCAGAGCCTTCCTCAAAACTGCCCTCCTTAAGGGGTCTTCAGTGGACAAGCTACAGGTGAGTGGGGTAAAAAAAGCCTCTGGTGAGCAAGCCCCAACTACCCCCTTATGTCCTACTGCCTCCCCCTCTGAAGTGTGCAGCCTCCTGCTCACCAAAAACATTTCTGTGAGCTTAATGCTAGAAGTACTGTGAAAAGAAACACAACAACAGAACTCATTAAAAAATACCCACAGAGGAAGGAAAAAAAAATTCCTCAACACAGTAGCGTCTGTCTCCAGTAAACAGGGCTCTTTTCAGGCCTTGGGCTCAGACATAAGACCGCTCTACCAGGGTGAATGAATTACTGTCAGCTGGGCCATTTTCACTTAGGTTTAAGCACAGGCATTTTACCTGCCATTTGCCAGGAGCCAAGAGCTGCTCAGGTGACATTTGTTATCCATGTGCCACATGACCAGCAAACCTGCAGCAGTTTCCCCAGCAGCAATCACCCACCCCATGGGTCACACTGCAGGACCCCAGCCTTCACCCCCACCAGGAACATCTCTCAGAGCCAAGAACCTGTGCCTAAATGAAGCAATGCTTATCTCATGCATGCCACAGGTGTGATGTCATCCCCTCTGGCAGAGGAACCAGGATGTCTACAGCCTCTACTCCACAAAAATGCAGGAACTAAAGTTAACATGTCTCAGACTTTGTTAAAATATGGTGATAATTAAAAAACAAAATTACCACTACAAAGTTATTCCTCTCTGAGTTCTTACAAACAAGTTTTTAATTTGCACCAAAAATTTACATTTCAGATTTCAAGTCAACCAGGAATGATAAAAGCTTGGTCAGGGACTCCAGGCAGTGGCTGGTGGGTTCTGCAAGGCCTAGGGGCAGGAGCACTGTGGCTTCCCCAGAATATCACAAGCATATAGTTGCCAGCAAACCCCAGGTGCACACAGGTAAACCCATCGGATTGCTTTAATCTCTCATCCCTTGTATGAGCGTGAAAATAATCACAGTGTCAGATAAACTTCTGCTTTTTATTAAAAAAAAAAAAAAAAACGAACAAAATAAACCAAACCTATAATGTAATTGATTGCTTTCTCCTACTCTTTTATCAGTTATGATTAAGGAGCTATAGTAGCCCTGTTTACACAGCTCTAACAAGTCAGGACCTGCAGAACGTTATTGGCTTGGGGCCCACAACTTGCTGTCCATTCTCAACAGAATCAATCTGGAGCTGAAAACATCCCCGTAGGAAGCGTACACATCCCTGCTTATACAGGAACAGAAACAGCAATAACTTCAGGTCCTGTAAGCTGCAAGTTCAACTTACAGAGATGAGCCCTGACTTGTCATCGCTCTCAGCATGTTGGTGATGAGATCAGAGCACTCCACCAAGCACTCATACTTCCAGCTTGACAAGGGACAGAGGTGAGTGTGCTACACCTCAGTGACGCTCTCCTCTCCAACTGCAGAGAGGAATCAAGAGCTCCTCTGTTTAACATGCAGTCACAGCACTGCCAATCTAAAATGGCTGATCAGTAATACTTTAATTGCAGTTTCATAGAAACAAATTGCTATTTAATTGCAATAAGCTTGTCTGTGGCTTAGCTGGACTGACAATAGGCATACACCTGGTAGTAACCGTAACAAGCAGCAAGAGGGTTATCTGGTACTGCATGTACAGAAGTCTCAGGCAGTGCCATCAAACCCAGAACACAATTTCACACTGATTAAATGTAGTACCTGAAAAAAATGTATATACCTAAATTTCCTAATCTCAATTTGATTTTTTATTTTAATAGAGCTGTTCAGAATAGATACTTGCAAAAAGCTGCATACTTCACATACAACTACCAGCAAAATACTTTCATTAAAGATTTAAATTGAAATGATCTTTTGAAATCACAGAATCAGGTTGGAAAAGACCTCTGAGATCATCGAATTAAACTGAACACCACCGTGTCAACCAGCCTGTGGCACTCAGTGCCATGTCCAGGCTTTCCTTAAACACCTGCAGGAGCAGTGACTCCATTGCCTTGATAGCAAGGCATACTCTGCCACTGTGTGAGTTTTGGGGTTTTTTAGTATTTACCCTAATGTTAGGTGATGCAAATTTTATCGGTGTTAACTAACAGGGAAAAAGGAAGACAGACTCAGCATGGTTAATATTCTGAAGATGTGACTTAATTTCATAGGCTTCATTTTGTTAAGACATTCTCATTTTATATTTCATAAGATACTGCATAACCTGTTAAAATATTTAAAGATAAATCATGTAGGACTGAAAAGACAGTATCTTGTTGCAAACAGAATTTGGTTTGGAAAGGCTTAATGTCCCACTGCCTGCCAGGATGCGTAAATCTCATAACTAGACAGCTGGAGAGGTAAAAACATTAAACCCATTTAGAGGGCAATCTTTTTACAAAATTGTTTCATTAATAAGAGTGACAATTTATATGATTGAGATGTTTAGATGCAGTATAGACAGTGCATTTTATCCAGGTTCATGAGGATGATTTCAGATTAGTAATATTTCCTTTGATTCTTTTTTTAACAGCATTCATTTTTGAAAGGGAAGCTCTTACTGAATGATTATTTGACTTTTCAGCAGCACTAAATGCAGAGGGTGTATTTCAGCCTCAGTGCAGCAAATGCACGTGATAAAACATGAACAAGTATGATTTTTTTTCACAGATCTCCTTAAAAAAAAAGTGATTTTTCACATAAGGACAAATCTAAGTGTTTCCAGTGGCCTTCTGCCCACACCTACCGTCCCCATTACAGCCTGTTTCATTGTGTGAAATGCCTCTGGTTTCAAGAAAGTGTTTTACCTAAAGCAAGAATACTACTTAAATATGTTCCATTGTATATTCATAGCTCCATTAGTCCTCCTGCAATTTAGCACATCAAAGCAAAGGCTTCATCACTTGCATGTGGATTATGGTAACATGAGTGACATTTGTAATCTTATAGGTCTGCAACTTAAGAAATGCTTTTAAAGTAAGCTATTAAATAGGTAGCTGTGCTTTACAAATGAGTCATATAATAGTTTATTTAAAGCTGTTAATGAACTTCAACCTCTACATCACTAAATGCTATACTACATTTCTTACTAGAAGTTATTAGCTATCTTCTTAGCACTTCTAGGTTATATTGGACAACCAAAAATCTGCACATGTTAGATTTAAATACTGTACCTTGAGTGCTTATACTGAAAGAATATAAAAAGATGTCTACAGTCTCACTAATACTTGAATTCTGTATTCATATGACTTCAAGTGTCTTTTCAAAGATACTGAAGCAGCACAATTTACAGACTCTGAAGACTTTAATGCCAGATCAAAAAGCTTAGAAACTTATTTAAAATACCCACAAGTGCATTTAATTAACAGCCATACATAGTGTCAGTCATTTATGTTGTGCTTTCTATGTTATGCAAGTAGTCTTTTGTCTTTACCGTCTCGATACTGTACATTGCTATGTTTTCTTTTCTCTGAAACTGGGCTTCCTCAAGCACTGACGTGTTAAAAGAAAAAATTCAGCAGCCCTCCAATATACTAGACATCATGAAGTAGAATCTGAAACAAAAATATCTGCTGTTGGTTGTTTATACAGATAAATCTATAAATCAGCTTTTTGTGTTATTGACATCACAACAAAAATAAGTCAAGCTCACTCCATAACCAAGCAGCTGAGCAGTGAACACCTTCCAAAAAACAGAATTAAACAAAATAATGGTGTGATATGAATGTTTAGTTTCCTATAAGAGTATTTCTTAATATTGATTTGCTTTGAATTGCAGCAAAGGCAGATTTGTTGCTTGCAGGTTCCTGACTGAAGGCATATAGTGGACAGCCACAGATCCATGTTAGTATTCTTGCTAAAAACATGAAAAGTCAGATTTTTTTTTTTCTCAAAAGTATTCTGCGCAGATCTACCACTAAACAGCTGATGGGAAAAAGATGCAAAATGAAGTTGTTACCTTTGTAACCTTAGAGGTGGCTCTGCTGCTTTGTGGGGAGGTGGTTTTTGTTTGCTTGCTTTCAGAAAACAGATCATATTTTGAGATCAGCTAGTTCTCAGAAACAGCCCAGGAAACAGGTTTTTCTTTCCTTAAGATTATCAGTGTTGAAAAGTTAAAGTCTCTCACCCAACAAACACAACTTTATGTTGTTCAGATCAGAATAGCTATTGTATTCTTTTTCATGAATACTCAATTCTAGTGCTCAGCATGAGGTACAGACCTTTCGTTGGCTTTTATTTTTTTGACCTCTTATGGTATATTCATACCCTCTTATGCTTGCGTGCTCAGAGACACAGGCACATCCTTAAAACAGAAGGAACTGGAAAGAAAGAGACCACTGTACCTCTGGGTGCGCTGTAATTCACTGCACTGGGAATTATAATGTATCTGTTGTTACCAGAATTAAGAATCTCCATGAAAAAAAAAAATATAATTTTCAAGTAGTACTCGTTATCCTTGCCACAAGTAACACGGTCAAGTAGTTTACCAGAGCCTTTCTTGGCATAAGACAAAAGAAAAAATCCAAACCAAAAACCTACTTTTAAAGGTAATTGACAATTAAGGTAACGACTATGTAAGATGAAATTGCAGAATGTTTTGAATGTAATTAAAAAAAAAAAGCAAAGCTTCTAAAACCCATACTCAGTTTTGTTTTACTTTTTATTATTTAAATACACCATACTAGAGCAAATGTCTCTGAAAATATCACAAATAAAAGATTTTTCTTCATTCAGCAAATTAGAAGTAGGTGAAAATTTCTACACAGTAGCTGCTATGAGCCTTTCTTTTTTTTTTTTTTTTTTTTTTTTTTTTGCCATGGGAAGTAGCAACATTAGGACAAAAACACTTACATGCATACATACATTGTATTTTACAGAGATACAATAAAAGTGTTTGTGATAGAATATCACAAAAGCCACATCTTTATCTCATGTTCAGTTTGATTGAAACACATTTCCTTACAACACTTAAATATACAAAGAGCAAATAGAATGTTGTTAAGGTAAAACACAGGGTACAAACTGGCCAGTGCCCTGCTAATTGTTAATGAGGGTAGAAAGCAGATTTCAATGCTTCTTTTAATTAGCTTCATTAGTCATCTTCCCCACCCACCCCCCCCAAGATGTCCTCCGGTGGATCTTTTTTCATTTTCTCTACAGTCTCCCATTAGCCCAGGTTCATGGAGTCCTTAATGTTCATATTCAGTCATTTTAATACACCAATAAATGTGGGAAGGGCAATCAAGAATAAAGAAGGTGCAATGGTATGGAGCTGGCATTGATGCTAGCTACAAAGGTGACTTGTCTACTTGGAGACATGGGATCCATCTGTGATGAACAAAATTTGAGATGAAGGCACGCATTCTGCATTACTCTGACCTTTTAGCAGACCTGTAAGAAATAAAAATGGGTATCTTAGCTAAATTTGAGATAGGAAACTACAACATGGCTGCTTTTGTTTTTCCCTATTCACTAATCTCTTTTTTATTAGACTACTTTCTAACTGTGACTTGATTAAGGCTTTCTACACTGTCCATTCATACTGCTAACGTTTCAACTTTAAACGGCAAAAAGCAAACATTTTTCACAGTTCCACTACTAAAGAAAGCAGACATGAAAAAAAGACTACAACAAGAAATGTGTACTTTCTGGTAACAAATCATACAGTGAATAAGGTGGTTTTTCTGGGCCCTGTTTGAAAGGGAAGAACCATTATGCCATGCCTTTGAAGAAGCGAGTAATACGATCTTGTAATTGGAAGAAATAGTGTGTAAAGCAAATATGAAGTACAGCCAATATCCTCCCAAGGCAACTTTGGTTAATATGCTGCATTGCACAAGAGCTAAATATAGATATTTCAGGATTCCCCCCTCCCATTTAAATTCCTCATCTGGTATGTTAGTTAATGTTACATAAACATTTTAATATATGAAGTCAAACATGTGCTTTCATACTGGTGTTAATGAATTGTGATAATTAAAAGTGTCTAACTCAATAAAAATCTAAACTTTCATGGATAAAATAGGAATGATCATCCATAGTCTTCAAATACAATCTGTTTGCAATTACCAAAATGAAATAATATATATTAGATTTTTATGGCTTTTAAATGACATTTTGCGCTTCCCAGGAAGTTCTTTTCTCACCCTTTCTCTAAGTTACTAAAAGCCTGAGGTCTATTAGTAACTGCAACCCCCCACTTTCAAGCTAATTAAAGTAGTAGAAGCTTGGAGGTTTAATTCCCCAGAGCCGAAGCTCAGTGTGAGAAAGGTAATTTGTCTGTCCAGAACAAAGATTAGGGAGCAGCCAGCAAGCATATTTAATAAATGAGCATCAAATATCTTCTACTATGGACACAGACAACACCAATTATGTAACTACAAGGGAATTGTTGAGTGATATGTAAACTAGAAGATTTTTAAGATCTTCTCTAAGAGATGTAATGTAACTCATACTTTATTTAAAAGTATAGAAGCTGAAGACAAACATTTGTTACGAACACTGCCAACCAGTGGAAAATGTACACTTTCAGTAGGTGGTAATACTGTTGCAAACAAGAAATACTACAGGAATACTACCAGTACAAAAAAAGCAGAGAGAATTCTTGACAATACAGCCCCTTCATATGAAATGGCACACAGGACATCACAAACTAAGTTTGCACTCAGCAGGCAAGCAGTACTGAGTTTAGAGAAAACAGGGTTTTTTAAACGACAGGGCAAGTAATGGGAAGTTATAATTCACGTGTGTGAATTGCCTCAGGGAGGCAAAAGGCAGGAATGGCAAACGTCCCTGCATTTGTCTCCTTAAAAAAAAAAAAAAAACCCAAGTTTTTAAACCAAGTTAGGCCATACAACCTTTCCTGCCTGCACTGGTCATCTGTAAACTGCAGTGAGACAGAAGTTCATCACTGTCACCTTCATATGCATAACAAAAATGTGTTTTAATGCTGAGAGTGTCTCAATCTCTTTGGTCAAATTAAGAAAAACAAAACCTGTGGATATTCTGCTATCTCTTTAATCTCTAGTGATAGAAAACCATGGAAAATGATTGATCTGTAATGCTTAATAAAAAGTATCTGTTACAGCCAACTGTGTTACAGTGGAAGAATATTTGTAATCAGTGGCCCTAAAACATGCAGCTTCCTGTAAAACATCTCTGATATTAAAATATTTAGATTGTTAAAAAAGTAAAATATAAAACTATTAAAAAATATAAAATACAAATATTTTATAAAATATAACTCTCTTAGCAGCTGACACTGTAGCTTCCAAAGTTCCAGAAACCTGACAAATACATGAATTATCAACTTATCTCTTTAACTGTGTTTGTTTTCTGGAGTTACAGTGCTCTGCAATTCCCTTTGAAAAACAGTAGGAGCAGTTAGAACAATTTCTGGAGATCTTGTACTGTAAAGAAAAAACCCCCTCAAAGCCGTGTCCCCCCAACCTTCTCCCCAAGAGCTGCTCAGGTGCCTCAGCTCTGGTGCAGCAATGCCACTACCAGTCAGTGCCAGGACTACCAAACCCTGCTCTCAGCACTCCTGCCTGCAGCCCCCACCAGGCAGCTACAGTCACCAGCTCTGCAGGCCCAGTCCCGTTTTACTTCTCTTTGCCATGTTCTATGTTCCTCATCATGCCTGCTGCTTTTATTGCAGCTAAATCATTTTTATGTTTTGCTAAGGCAGAGAAAGAAACTGATAAAACTAAATGACAATTTAGACACCTATTTGAAGTTACATTAAACTTTACATTCGTAGAAGGCAAGTGGATAAACCACTCTCAGAATGGTAAACCTTTTACTGCAGTGTATAAAGATGAATGGTTTTACCTATATTTTGAAATGGGAAACCTATAAATATTCATTTAACAGAATCACTGCTAGCTAGTCTATATCACAGATTTGTTTCATTAAAATTCACAACAGTATAAATCTATGAATCTTTAACTGTATTTGTACTTCCTTGAGAAGAGGCTGCACATTCTCTTACAATCTTAATTATCTTTGTTCTGCCTAACTATGTAGCATTTTTGTACTCAATTCTCTCATCACCTCGATTGACAAATTAAGTAAATAAAAAAGGTCCATGCTTTATTTTGATGTAATTACATTCACTGTATAAGACTTGAAAGAATACTTAAAATTAATCAGTAAATTTATGCACAGAAAAAAAAAGCAAACACAGATATTGAAATGTAGAAACACAACCAAAAAGAAAAAGTAAAATAAAGAACAGTTTCTGTTTTCTCTGACATATTTCTCCACTGACTAAAAAGCACTGCAAAATACACTGCACACTACAGAATAGATCAGCCTAGCATTTGCCCCAGATTTTTTTTTAATCTTCCGAATTCCTACTTGCAGATAAATGTTATTTTTTGTGATCCTTACAGACATTAATGAAGTTCCTATTGTAAATCTATAAAGAATTACCAACTGAAGTGTGCACTTTTTGTTTCATTGCAATAACTCAGTGCTGTGTGATTGCCTGGGTTAATGATGAAAAAGTCAAATATACTATCAGAGCTGATGGAAAAATCTATCACCAATCTGAAATTAAAATTCATCTGTGGTCAATAAGATTTAATATCCATGCAAGTGGCGCTGTAAAGAGTAAATGAATCAATGTCATCAATACATAATCAGTATGAAATATGATGTGAATAAAATTATGTGCAAGAGTCATACATCCACTCTTTTCTGGACCAGGGTGGAATGAACAGTCTCTTAACTCAAGGTTGACAGTAATTGTTACAAATTAGGCACAGCAGTTATCAAAATGCACTCACTTGCATAGCTTTAGGACTGATTAAGAAGATTAAAATACATCTAAAACTATCTAGTTTCAGAGTTACAAGACAACTGTTGATCAGAAATTTTTTTCTTCTTCACTCTGCGATCTGTGCAATCATCATTTTCTCATTTAGCTAGAAACCAAAACTATCAACCACAGAGATACACAATCTCTAGCTGAGATATTAGTGTTATGGAACGGTAAGTAAATAGCACTTCGGTTTTAAAATCTGAGTTGTGACACACAAAAAAGGCAAGAAAATACTTCTGACAGAGTACCCCAGCATCCTTCCTCAACTAAAATTTTAATATTAAAATAAAATACATTAGTTTAATCCAGGAACCTTCTCTTCACAAGGCATTTATTTCCATATTAAAAGATCTAATTTGCCTCCCTCAGAAACCTGCTCTCTTGTAGCCCTTAATTTCAAGATTATAAAATATAATACTTCTCTTTCTTAAAAGTTTGTATTAATGTATGCTCTCCATTTTGCTTTGTACATAAGGAGTTCAGCACCTGTACAGATGCACGTGCCCAAACCAAAATAAACTGACTCACCCTGTATGTCATATTTAAAAGGTTACTATTTTCTCCCCAAACCCTGTGCCTAAATAACTTAAGGTAAGTTCAGCTACTTAAAGGTCTCTTTGCAGGGGCAGGGAATGTCCACTATTAGAATGAAAAGAAATTGATCTTCATTTAGCTCTAAGAAAGCTTATTAGTAATTGTGGAGTATTCACCTTCTGGTCTGGCAGTAGTGGATTACTCTGAAGTGAATTCAAATGGCCATTGATGAGAGCTGTAGGTCTATCATGTTCACAAAATAAACTGCCATTGATGTAGTGAAACCGATCTCCGGGGACCAGGCGATTCCGGCAGGTAGAGCATGTAAAACACTGGGAAAGGAAAGAGACAGCAAGTGAAACTACAGCACAAATTAAGTATGCTGCAGGTTTGAAAATTACACTTCAGAGACTGCAAGTGCAGCTGAGATATGGAGCTGCTTGGTTTCTAGTATCTCCAAATATGGCATTAGTCTTACCTGTTGGGACTATGCAGTACATAACTCAAGCAGAGTTTTACCGATTACGAGGGAACAAAGCTACGCACTAAGCAAAGCTTTATAATAGATACTCCTTCTTCTAGTTATTATTTGTATTTCATTCACAAGTAGATGCAGGTTTTACACTAAGGAGGCATGGCAATACTAATCAGCTGCTTAAAACGAAAGTACACAGAAAAAAACCCTCACCTTAAGATGATAGACATTGCCCTGTGCCCTCATGACCAGCTCACTAGCAGGAATGGACTGTCCACAGGCACTGCAAGCACCACTATTTCCAAATAACCTGAAACAGAGGTGATGATCATGAATAATTTAATACACAGAAGGCTCTAGGCATTTTTGCACATCACTGCCACGGTTTATTACACAACTATTTTAGACTTCTGACCCCCGTCTTCCAACTTGCTTATGTTTCATAATATGAAAAAGTTTATTTTTGTGTAACAACTGGTAGCTTCACCTTACCTTGGATGTGGTTACACAGAATTTAATCAGAAATATTGACTTACACCTCTAGAAACACAAACAATTCTGTACTACACACATTTTATCAGATTACTGGGTTCATCATAAAAAAAAAAAGATACAATTCATGACTGGAGTTTAAATGCATTGTGTCCTTGAAATTATATGAAGAACTCTTTTGTACTTTAATCATATCTTGAGATATGAGTCATCAAAAGGGTTAAGAGGATTTGATTGTATATCTAAGAAGACATCATGCTCAGTGTATTGAAACTCCAGTAAACCTCCATCAGTGCAGAGTTTCCATTAGAAACTCTCTGCTATCCAGGTTGATATATAATGTGTATGGGTTAACCTTTTCAATCATGGTGTCAACACTTTAGATTTGCCTCTGCTCATCTCTTTCATCCTAACCTTCTCTCTCTCTTGATAATGAAATGCTTGCTCCAACTTCCCTCTATCTGCTCCTGAGTCCACAATTTAGATTACTTCATCTCTGCTAGCAACAAACTGAATGAAATTTCGATTTGAGCAGAAAGTAATTTACCGGGATCTGGACCCATTTGTCATCATATCTCTCTGGGTGTTTGCTGTATCACTGCAGTTTTCCTATGCAATCAAATGAGACCACAACATCTGCCATTGGGGGGGGGGCACATGCAGTGGGGGGAGGGGGGAATAGGCAGAAGAGTGGTGAAGAAAAATATATACATAATTCTTCAAATCCATTTAAAGGCACAACGCATCGATTCAANTACATAATTCTTCAAATCCATTTAAAGGCACAACGCATCGATTCAAAATATAATACAGTAATGATTATTGAGTTCTACTTTTACAGGCTGCCTTAGCTAGAATTAGAAAAACCTTTATTTGCTTTTGCGCGAGTCTCTAATAGACACAAATATTTATAAAGACTACCACAATTCATTTTGCAGTAAAAAAGGAAATTGAACTAGCTGGCAGGGTCACAGACCCACTTTTCTGTACGATGTAAAACACAGCAATAGGATTTACAAATTAGCGTATTGGTGTCATAATAAATATTAATATTTGCATCTCCTTCCTGTCCAAATAAAGTCATAAAATTCTGTTTGTGTCAACCTAGGACACACATTACAACAGAACACCCGTAATCTGAATGATTGCAGTGTGCCTCTGTATAAAAATAATTGCTTTGAATTTTCAGAATCTGAGCTTGCAGAGGAGGCTTGTCATGTTCAAACTACTAATTTGCTGTCGCCACTTTATTGAAAATAGCCTGTAAGTTGTTATTAAATGTATCGACTGAACGACAGAGAGAGTAGTAAAACTGCCCCTTAAGATGGCTTTTAATAGGAAGCTGAGAAACAAATTTTGCAGCAGCATCGATTTGAAGAGTTCAATCAAAACTCCATTTCAAAACTAATTAGTCTGAGATCCACGACACATTGACACGTTCTTGCAGAATCACAGCGGTTACAAAGGGAAAGCCGAACTAATACATTGCCAGGACCTCCCCGCCAAAGGGACTAAACTGTCTGGAAACTAAAGGTCCATTACTGGGGCATCTTCCAAACCAGGGCCAGTTCAGAACAGTTACATGATATACCGAGGTTACTTCCAAAGCATTGCAATATGCATTTTCTTCCTTCATCATTACTAGGAATGAAGTTGGCACTAGAGACAGGGCACGGGGAACGGCTGTGAGAGGAGGCAGAAAGGCACTGCTACACTTCCAGAGCAAAGATCCAACAATCCAGAGGAAGGAGGGTGGCAGCAAGGGCATTGCTGGGTAGAAGGGCAAAGATGGACAGATGATGTCAGTTGTCCAGGAGAATCTGAACGTGGTGAGCTGTCTCTCACAACCCCCCTTTTCCCCTTGTACAATTGCACCACCCAACTGAAAACACAGCTTTCAGAATGCTGATCTCATTGCACTGCTTGTCTTCATTAAGCATTCGTTATACTATTCTCTCTGAACTAGAGTGGTCCCACACCTTGAATGTCTGTGAATTCTAATAAATGGAGTCAAACTAATCCTGAGGCTTTCCACACATCTTAAGTTTTCCCCAGGCATGTTCCCAGAACAACTCTACTTTGGGAAGCCACTTCAGCTGAATCTTCTGCTAAAATTCCTAAAAATTACCTACAAACTCAGAACACCTTTCCGCTGCTTATTATTATTTACCAACAAAATTAAACTTATTTTTCATCTCTGGAGTTATGAATGGTTTTGTTCTGTAATGCCATTAACAGGAAGAAGTTTTATCTTTTAAAAAAATGTTATTTCTTCTTACCAGCAAAGGAAGCCTTCCACATTAACTATTCTTTACTGAAAAAGTTGTTTTGCATGGTTTCTGGGAAGCTGGAGAGCTAATTATCTAACCAGGGGGACTGTCCAGGACAGTATTTGATTTAAAAGGCTTGAGGCTTTAGGTGCTCAATTAAGTAGCTATCGGTCTCAGACTGGACTTTAATGGGCTCTTTTCTCTTTAACTGCAGCAATGGATAGAGATACCCCAGGTCAGGCTAATTAAAGCCAGGGGACTCTTTAATTGTGATGACAGAATTGGTTTCAGTTTCCTCTTTGGGTCCTCAGTCCAAGAAGGTCATTAATATTTCAACATTTGGGCAATGCAATCAATCACAAACATCAAGAGGTTCCCTTTACGGACAAGGCAGCTCTTCTACACTTAGCAGCATTTTACTGAGCCACCTTAAATTAACTACTGTGTGGTTCCAAAACAGCATTCCCTGCACCCCCAAATGCTTCTAGTTTTTTCTTCCTGGTGGGTTTTTTTTCAGAACTTTCTGTAGGAGAGTGGGAATGAAAGCAGCAAGAAATCTTCTCAACCCAGTTTCCCATCTTGCTGCTCAAAATTCAGCATCAGCAGAGACATGTCTCTAGCAACTTGTACTAACAAAGTAAGGTTCCACTGCTTTCCAAAATCGTGGAGACAGATTTAAGCACTCTGATTCTTGCACGACATGGTGCACATTCGTGTCCACATACATGTATCCAAGCCCTAGCAAAGAGAAATGCACATCCAGACCTACTGATCCAGAAGGAATCAGTGTTTTTGTACATTTCCCACATTTAATCTAAATTCTGCACCAGCTATATTAAATGTAACAAAGAAAGGCAACACAGAAATTATGCCTGAAGCCAAGTCCATTAAAGGTACTTCAGAATAACTAGAGACCAAGCACCTTAAAAGCACCAGAAGCTATTGATACTTAAAAGGGGGGCTGTGCATAATGGCAAGTGCTGCATTAGAGAAGAGGAAGAAAAAAAAAAAGGGAAAAAAAAACCAGCCAAATTACGCTTGGTTAATTCAGAGTAACAGATCTGCCCCCAAGTGAATTGGAGGCCTTGAATTAATTCTGTTATGACAAATCAAGATAAACGTTCCCCCTAAATTGCATGCGATTTAATTAATTTTTGAGATCCTGTTTTTTTTTTTTTTCCTAGCTAATAGTTCACATGCTCCTGTGCTGTCATTGTGCTTGAGTGGGCAGACTTCAAAGTGATATTAAATAACCAACTATTAGATTTACCTAGCACGTCCTATTGGAAAAGTGCCATTTAATTACCTAGCCTGTTCAATTAAAGGGACAGCATTCCCTGAATATAGCAGCTTGCCGCTGATTACCAGGGAAATGAACTGGCTGCCGGCGGCCCCCTCCCCGGAGCGGCCTCACTGCGGCGCGGCCGGGTCCGGCCGCCCCCCGCCCCCGGGGCTGCGCCC
>VYZP01044740.1:1815-17661 GCA_013400635.1 Hypocryptadius cinnamomeus
TCTATTCTCTTTTGCATCAATGGCTACAAACATCTACAGCTGGACAGGGAGAGGCAAACCCGGGTGTTTCACATAGTGTTTCACAGGCATTTTCCCCTTGCCTTTTATTGAGTAGCTGGAGTGTTTCTAGTTAATCATTTTCAAATGGAAATATACTTTACAGGCATACCAGGATAGGAAGATGCTAAGAAGCTCAAGAGATGTGATCACTTGCCAAATTCTGAGGTATAAAAGTTGTTAAATTAGGCCATGTGATGGGTCCAAAACGGGCTAATTTATGCTACTTTGAACATCATTCTAGCCCTTTTAAAACGTTTCCCCCAATTAAGCTGTTCAGGCCACAGATCTAAATAGCTGTCTGCACTGGCTGCCAATTGATTAATTCCCTAATGATGGATTGAAGCTACAGCTTTTGTTTCTTAATCTCTCCTTTCTTCATTAATGGCAAATCATTCATAAAACAAATCTTATAAATATAAGTAAACACACAGGAGTATAGGGGACAGATTGCATATAGATTTACTGCAGAACTAATTCTTGATTGCCCTTAACAATTTATTATTATTTTTGTTTTCTCTTTTCTCACAGAGCCACAGGACTCTGGTAGGCAATTTTCTAAACTTGAGCTTATGGTTTTCAGGCTGCAGCCTACAAAGAGCTCAGATGGCTACCCATGCAGGAGACATACCGAGGATGCTCTTCAGGAAGCACTTTGTAGGATCAAAGCTTCTGTGGACAAAATGTGGAAGATCAGACTGTAAGGAAATGACTACCTGGTCCCTCTGACAAGCCCTGTGATCACATTGCACCTGCAACAGCAGAATCCGAGTTTCAATGCAGGAAGATGAACGAGGTTCATGCAAGTGATAGGAAATGCCAAAGAGAATAAGTGTGTCCTATGCCAAAGAGAATAAGTGTGTCTTTCCCCTGAAGTAGTCTCCTCTGTGGAAAGAGTCCACTGCCCCATGTAATCACAAATGTCTGGAGGTTGTAGGAAGGTCTTAATCCTCTTTAGATGAGCACTCTTGGAGAAAAAACGTCCAATTCAATAGGCCATTGATGTGAAATCTGGGTAGTGGTCATTAAGGAAGATGTGGAAGAGGTCCGAATATGCAAAACAAGATCAAGGTGAAGAAGGCTCAGTGAGGAGTGTCTCTGAGTCCCGTTGCTGCAGAGACAAAGCTCTGTTGAAAGCTCTTTCACACAGCGCAAGAAGAATCGCTGCTCTGAAGTGCATCACTCAGCCTGTCACCTCTGTGTCTCGAGCTGCATAGGAAAAGAGAAGCAAAATAATGGGTATGAGAACTTAATTAATTCAAGAATTGGAAGAGTTGAGAAATGGGGCCCTTCAAAAGTGTGACCCAGATAAGATTCACTGTATGCTATAAATCATCCATTATTGTTTAGAGTTTCCTTTCTCCACACTTGACCTTCATCATCATTCTCTTGCCTGAGTCTGGGTGTCATCACAGAAGTACTGAGTATGCAGATGGAAGCATAAGAGACACATTTGAAAGTATTACCCTGACTGCTTGCATTTTTATGTAATTGAAAGAAAACAATGAAAAGTCAACTGATTTTGCTGTCTATTATTTCTCTCAACACCATGTGAGGTAGACAGCTCTTCAAAGAGAATAAAATTTGGTTTGTGACATTCCCAATTAAGCCCTTCATTTTGGAGATAATTAACCAGTGTTACAGGCTTCCCAGTCCTGGACAGCAAAGGATGCATCCTCCAACAATATATGCCTGTTTAAAAATGCAATGTTTTTCCTTACTTGTACTTCTCCTGGGCTGATATTGGTGAATGTATTTGCAGATAGGTCGTTAGTTCTCTACATGGCAGGTTCGGATGCAGGTAACACTCAGGAAAAATTGTGGATTAGGTTTTGGTGACTGAGAGACAGAACATGGATGGTCTTCTTGGCAAAGGAGGGGCAAAGGACCTGGCTTTGCTTCCTACTACAGCACTATGAATCCAGACTGGCTATACTGAGTTTGCTCTCAGATGCCCTTGAGTATCAGTCAGTTTACCACAGAGTGGGGAGATAGTGGCCTGTGCCACACTGTGTGTACACCCCCAATCCTGAGGCTGGCTGGAGGCAGGTTTAACCCCTGGTGCAATTCAGAACAGCCTCAGGGCTGCTCTGGGTTGTGCTGTTTTTTGACAGTCCCTCTGGGACTGCCCTATCTTGGCATGCGTCTGACATGAGGAGAAGCAGGAGGAAAGGGTGACAGGAATCACTGCATAGAGCTACCCACTGACACACACACAATAAAATCCAGCTGAAAGTTGTTCCATTTCAGACATCTGCTTGAAAACGCATCCACTGACAATGGTGAAAGAAAGTGTTATGGACAAGGCTCTATGATTGGTCCCATATTGGGGGTTTTTTTAAGTAGTGTTTTATGAGGTACAAACCAATTTGGTTTTCCTCGGTTTTGATGTTTCACACAGATTCTGGGTGCGAGCTTCTCTTATGAACTGGCATGCAGCCATGGCAAATACATGACCATCACCACTTTGTGTCTGTGTAACCACTTCACAAATTGTTCCTCCAAGAGAAAAAAATTCCTGGGTCACCTGTCATTGCTTCATTACCTGGCCTCATCTTCCATGTGCCAGGATACAGCAGATGATACTTTCAAACTGCAAGTCAACAGTATTTGGATTATTATTATGATTAGTAACAGCCTTAATAGTTCATTTTGATGATAGTTGCTTTCACACAAGTCTCTCAAAACACTTACAGAGCACAATGCAAGATTTAATACACAAACAGTAATTATTTATCCCTGTATCAGTGCTCTCTCCTGTTATTACCCTATTGACAACAACATAGATACTGTAGACAGTCCCTTCATTCATTCTGTTAATCAATTTTAATCTGGTATTTGAATATTTGGAGTGCAAGTATTCCAGTCTTGATGTCCCCAAAAGTGGCTGTGTTATAGGCATGTCTCCTAGTTATTACCCCTTGAGTATCAGTCCCACAGTGTTAAATACCTTGACTCTAAATCTGAACTTCAGCAATTCTAATTGGTTTCCATGTCCACAGAAAAGAAGTGGAAGTTCTTGTGAGTGGGGATTAGCCATGCTTTTGTGTTTGTAGAGCACTGAGTGTAATGGGACCCTCACAGGATCTCTGGTTGCTACTATAGTATGAATGTTAAATACTATTCTTCCCAGTGCTAGACAGGTTTCAGGTAATTAGAAACACAGGGAATGCAGACTATTTGGATGAGCAGAGAATGAAGCATTTTAAGCACACCCAAATTCTTGCTTGTCTTTTCACCACATATTATGTTGTTAGTCTCTATAACAGGTGATTTGCAGGTTAAATCCCATTTTCTTTCTCTATAGACTAAATTCATCTTTGATATAAGCGGGCACAAGTCCATTAACTTCAATAGAGTTGTGTTCACTCACTCCAACACTGAATCTGTCCCAGTGGGTTTATGCTGTAAATCTATCCCAGAATCAGTGGTTACCGAGGTATTGGTTCTGCTCTGAAATTCATTCAGTCTTTTCAAATAAGCTTTTTAGAGGAGCCTGGGAATGTTTTCAGCCTCTGCACCAACACATAAGCCTCACTCCAGAACCACTTCTTAATTTCAGCTGCTTCTTTCCTTCCCTGCTTTAACTCTTCTTTCACTCTCTGCTCCTCTCACGAGTTACTATTTGCAGCTTCTCCCCTCCTGTCTGGGCAAGACTCGTAAGCAACAGTCCCTGTAGCCACAGCATCCTGCTCTGAGATGGCCTTGTCAAATCTCATCAGTTAAGTAAGATTGGGTCTGGTTAGTATTGGGATAGAAGCCCTTGAAGAAGAGCCCCAGGTACTGTACATGTGAGCACTGGGTTACCCAGTAGGTGCCTTTCTTCCTTCCTAGGCCCGTGCCCTGAGTAACCTTAACCAATGTTCTAAAATACTGTCCCATGGCACTGCACTGCTCTGCTGATACAGTCATCATTGGATGACAAGAAAATTTAAGGTGAATCTTACCTAAACCATAGAAAATTCTTCTTTTCAGCTGTAATTTGTCTGTCAGCCCAACTAAACAGAGGGACATGTGGGATGGTTTAACACTGCTTTGCCTCTGTTGTATTTAATATTACTACTTCCGCAATACATTAATTCACAGAACAATATGGAAGCCCTCTGGTGTCCAATTTAATGCCTATAAATTTTTCTGTGTAATCTCTAACCAACTGGACAGACAAAATGTTTGTCTTATATTTCAGTATTCTTGTGCTCTGTTTTGAAATACATCTCTTTGATTAATTTCTCTTTTCCCACTAGTGAGTCCTAGTGTTTGGAGTCTCAGTCCTGTGGGTATTTGGAAAGGAGCAGACCCTCTCTAGCCTAGCCGAGCCCTGTACAGCCACAGCTGTTACCAGGTCTGCCCTGGGGTCCAGAGATCTCTGCTGTCCATCACGGTAGTTCCTGATTCATCTGGGAGAGCCAGTGAATTACTTCAACTGGTGAACCTGTGTGAGGGCAGTCTTTGGCTCTCTTTTGGACACTGCCAGTGCCCCAGCCTTCTTTGCATGATGAGTTGGTCACCCAAAGCTTCCCTCAGACAGGGAACAAGTACATACCTTCCTCTGCCTCAAAGGGAAATGGGGGGAAGGAAGAGGATTTGATTTCTTTCTTATGATGGTATTTTGGCACATTGCTTCATTTATGTTTCACTACTTTTCTCCCTCCAGGGCAAATGGGAATCTAACCATTGTTGGCATGGAAAGCATCCGACCACCTCTTCCCCTCTGCCATTGCCAAGTCCATGCTTATTACCAGGAGAAAGCTCAGGAGTAATTAAATAACCAAGCAGCATTACGAAGATCTCTGCTCTGCAAAGGCGGAATAATCAGTCCAGAGGTTGAAATGCTGCTCCAAGGTTTTCAGGAACAGCCTAAGCTTGTCAGGCTGGTACCACTGCTCCTTAGAGGGCAGCAGTCTGAAGTGGGTTACACTGTGCTGGGTCTGGACAAGATAGAGTTCATCAGACCCAAACATCTCTTTTTGCATATGGTATCTTTACGTAGTTCACTGAACACTGCTAAAAGGAGAGTTCCCTTCACTTCTGTCCATCTGGGCTAATAAAGGGCAGATGAAAGGGAAGGATTTGCTCAGAAATCATGCCATGGTCTTTGCAAAACAATAAAGAGATTGAAGACCATTTCAAGGCAGAGCATAGCAAACATCCAGTTAATAAGGGCCCCAGAGGATCCAAAGGATTTGAGTTCAGGGATGAAGATTATGTAGGCAGTAGTAGCCCTTTAAGGAATCTAGGAAAATTGAGGATGAGGAGGGGGATGCATTTAATCCCTTTGCTGAGTACACGGGAGAATTATACAGCATACAGGCATTGCTGATGCTCAGCATCACATTTTAGGATTGAATATAACTTAGTTCCCAGCCTAGAATTTACTCACCAAACAGAGAGGTTGAAAGGCAACATTAATTACACATCTGTCCAGCACGTAGCGAAACTCAGATGTCGGGTGTCATATAAATGTAAAACGTTGCTATTCTACAGGGTGGTTTCTATACATGTGTAGATTAAACAATGGCTTTGCACAGGACTTAAATCTGCAGTGCTGCTGCTGAAAGGAGTTAATTGCATGGCTGCAATACTATGGACACTGTGGTTTTACAGAGCTAAAAGAGGAGGACAGTGATTCATGGCTGCACCCATGCTCTTCGTCATGAAATATAAATTAAAAATAGTTGTATTATGGTAGGCTACCTGTATTGTTACATTCATAATGGATCACACATCTGTCCTTGCTCAGTGTTGCAGGCAAAGCATGTGAGAGAAGCTATGGCAGTATTTTTCTTTTAGGTGTAACAATCTGTCAGTATCAAATTCTCTTAGTCAGTAGGGAGCATATAGTGTTGATTTACTGAAAATCTGGGATTATGTCTGCTCTGTGGTGAGCATAGATTTAAGAGGGGAGAGATAAGGGGTCTCCAAAAGGTGAAGAAAAACACAAATGAAACCTAGCAAGGAAAAAATATCTTGACAGCTAAGATGCAGTACAGTCACCGTCAAGTCTTCTTGAAGGAAAACCCTTGCTCACAGGAATGCTCTGAGCACTGCACACTGCACCTTAAACAACCCACTCCATTACCCACTTCACGCCAAGCAACTGTAAATGTATAAATGAAGCTGTTGGTAAGAAAAAGCCTTAATATTTCTGTGTTCCAATGTACAAATGTTTTCAGTGATGGACTGGAAACATGGGTGCACCAATTTGGGAGAAAAAAACAAGAGAGGATTTTCTTTATCTTTTATTCCTTCAATGGCCAATCCCATTGAACAAAGAGTGGGTGACAGGCAGGTTCAGTGAGACGGGCTCTGCAGATGCCATGGAGGCAGCAGCAGCTTGACCCCCCCCCCGTCACTCTCTGTGCTGCTGGTTTGCACAGATCCTCCTCATCATGGCCCCACACAGAAGGGGCACTGCAGCTCACCTGAGGCTTTGCACCGTGCTGCATCAGGCCACAAAGATTGCAGGGGCTAATTCAGGCCATTTTGTTAAGGGCTGAAAGTTGCAGCCAGCTGAGGAGTAAATGTGCCACAGTTACAGTCCTGTCCTAGTGCAACGGTGCCTCCTCCATCACAAAATACAGTTTGGCACTAATTGGTATCTTTAATGGCAGTCTCAGCAGAGAGCCTGAGAAGGCTTTCCTTCATCCTTGTTCTGGGCCTTCCACGCCGGCTGGGGACGCTTTCATTGCTGCTGCCTGCGTTGTAATTGTTCTGGGGATAAGTAAAGGATTTCCAACTCTGGCCTGCCAATCTGTCACCCTTCAATAGCCACAAAGTCACAGAGAAATTAATTTTAAAAAGCCAAATATCACATTAGTAGCCACCGCACAAGCAAAATACAAGCAATTAAAAACCACCCTGCAAATGTATTGAGCATCCAGTGTGAACATTTTGCTTGATTTTATCCCACAAAGAGGGGTGATTCATTTGTGGGGAAGAGAAGAAAAGTAACCCCAAACCCTCTAACTCTTCTCCGGTATCAAACACTACAAAACTTCACGGGATTTATTATATCTTAAAAAAAAAAAAAAAAAGAAAGAAAAAAAGGCTCCTTTCCCTTTAAAAAGAGAGGAGCTACTTGGTCTGATGCTGCTGCCTTTATCAGCCATGAAGTTCCCAGCAAGGTGCTGTTAGTGCCTGATTAAACCTCATACCAATCTCTGTCCCCCATGGTAACCCAGAAGACATCCACTGAGAGTGGCAGCTCTTATTCATTTTAATTGCCAAGGATCTCCCTGTGATGGCCAGTTTTCTTGTCTCTCAAGGACTGGAATGGAAATCCATCTGATTACATGAACAATCCGGGTGCTCTGACAGATCTGAAATATGAATATGGAGATGGCATTGTGGTCTGCACTGACTCCTGAAACCCCAATAGTAAATTATGATCTGCCACTAAAACAATTTCAGGGCACAGTACAATTCACATAAAAGCCCATTTTCTGTAATGGAACACAAATTATTAATAAATCAGTCCAGAGGGGGGGAAAAAGTAAAAAAGAGATTTTGTCGCTGGTGTTCTCATGGAATATCACAAACACAAATGTACATACACATGCAGGCATGCTTCCCTTTCTCTTATGCACCTTTTTCCACAGCTTCAAGTGGAGATGATATGCAGAATATAAACAAATCCCCTGGGGCTGCCACAGGAATTAGCCCCTGTTCCTGGAATTAGCCCCAATTCCTAGACATGTAATCTTAACCTTGTCCCATCCCTTGGGTGAACTGACCTCTGGCTTATGCAGCTTAATGTGGAGGGACATTTTTATTGTCCAAATCTTGCAATGCTCATGATCACACAGGGAACAGTTCATCTTCCTCCTCAATCCCTCTGACATGTGCTGTCTGGTGTCAGGAGACCCTCTCAAGGAGAGCAGCTATTCTGGATTTGGCCCAGAGCACCCACTATGTTGAAAGGGAGACCAACCGCCTTTATAGAGTCCTATAAAAGAGTACTGAGCCCAAAACAATGAGCTTTACAACCAAATCCAGAAGAACGATGTTTGTCTGAAAGTTAGGCATGGGGTGAGAGAACATATTAAAGAAAAAAAGGCAAAACCCAAAATGGCATCAGAGGTTAGGCAGGAAGTCTGCTCAAGTGAGCTGTAACAGCCTAGGGCACCTCCTGAACACTCCAGCACCCCACAACAGCCTGTACAAACACCAAGCAGCTTGGGAAGGATTGAAATCAGCACAGACATTTCATCAACAACATGCCATTGATCCCAGCCCAGCCTGCTCTCACTGCTCTGCAATGTGCTGACACGAGAGGGGAGGATGTGGCCACACAGGCACCTGGACGTGGCAAACATCCGCTGGCAGAAAGGGAGGCCAGCGAGGGTACTTTGACTGGGGCTTGCCAGCAGCTCCAGGCAGCTGACAAAGCAGTGTGGTGACAGTATTAACATGCGCAGGGCAGGCGGGAGCATCATTATTACCACGTATTTCTCCTGAAACAGTGCCTGAGGCTTCAGAGGACCGTCGAGTCAGCCAGCTGAACATACACCGTGGAAACCACGTCCACAGGGCTTTAGGTCCTCTTGAAAGCCATGGAAAGACTAGAGGAAATACGATGCCTATAAAGAAGGACAAGGGGTTTCGGTGGGTTTAGAACTGCCTCAGAGGTCAGGAAATGTGGGTTGTAACCCTGGCTTTAGCCCCAGTCTGGTGGATGACCTTTGGTCCCCTGAGTGTTTCCTGTCTGCAAAATGTGAAACTTCCATATGTTTGGCTTTCCCTGGCGATGGCATCAGTTTCCAACTGGAAAATTTGCCTGGGCAGGGGAAGAGAAAAAAAAAAAGAAAAAAGACACTGGAGTTTTGTCAAAAACTTCTGGACATCTGTAAGTCAGGCCTTCACAGCAAGGACATGAGCACTGGACATACATGGAAAACACATCAGTAAAAACACTCTCCCAAAAACATCCATCTCCCTATACTTCCCCTCAGTGGTGCGCAACCACCTTATTTTGTTTTGAAAGTCTCAGAGCCCAAGTAAAATCAGGATAACGAAGCAGATTTTGTGAAACATTTGGAAATATGATGATGCTAAGTGGTAGAAAACAGAACAACATTTATTCACCATGTATGCATTTGAAACACTTATTCTTAAAGAATAAGAGTAAAAATAACCCCACTGCTTTAGCCTTAACTCTCTGTCCTCTTATCTCTCACCTTTTCTCTCCTGGAGGTATTAGCCTAGGCAGGGGTTTCCAAGTGGGATCTGAAAAAGGCTGTTCACCTCAGTAAATCTGGGCAGGGGTGGTGTTCTCTTATTAGTGCTCAGAGGCAGCATTACAGCCCAGAGGGTTCAAACACAGGGTTGCCATGTTTGCCAACAGCACAGCTATCTAACACTTCATTCTTGGGCTGGCTTTTTTGCATTTATTAGCAGCATGTGGTTCAACCAGTAATTAATTTGGTGATCCTTGGAGCCAGTGCCTGTTATCAGAGTTCCCTTTTACATAACAGAGATAAACATGCAGTAGTTTTTGAGGCACATTGATGTGCATTTACTCATCTGTGTTCCTCAACTCTACACAGGAAGGATTCCCCACTGTCCTGGTTTAGGGACACAGGACACCCACAAAAGGAAGAGCCTTTGGGAGTGAGGTTTCAGTGCAGCCAGAAGATAAAGTCTAGGGCAGAAACAGAGATGCCCAAATACCTTCTGCACCCAACAGCTTTGGCATCTCATTCTGCTAAGGAACCAGCAGGTTTGGGCATGAGGCCTGCAGAAACCTGTTGCCTCTAGCAGATAATGCTGGAAATAACTGAGAAGAAAGATTTCTGAACCCCTATCACATTTGTTGCCCTAAAGGGAAGAAATAATCGGATTGGTTGCTTATAGTTTATTCTTCAAACATAAAAGAACTAGAAAGGGAGGAAATATAAATCGTTTTAATAATCGAAGAAAAGACTGAAGTAAGTAGAGTTCACAACCTCCATAATTCATTTAAGATGCATAAATGCCTCAGATTTTCATTAATTAGTGAGTATGTGTTGTTTTCTTGGAGTACAAGAATGCTATTTTTGAACACCAGTGAACCAGTCAAATGAAAACTAAAACATGCACATTAGGAACTATGCTCCAAAGGGCTCTTTCAGAGATTACGGCAGGAAGCAGCTGATTTCAATTTTTCCATTATTTCATCCTTACATGAGATGGTTACTTCGAGTGCTTGCAACTGATTGAAATGTAGCTGTTTATCACAGGCTGGAGGGTGACCACAGAGAAAAAAACCATCTTCTCCACAGTGCTCTTTACTGACCTGCATGGAGCATGTTGGTAGTTTTGGACATTTCAAATTTGACAAGTGACCAAAGCACAAAAACTGAATTCAGCCAAGTCTTAAAATTTGCCTTTTTGCTCTACTGAATAGGAAACAAAGCAGTCACCATAGCTGTCACAGTGCTCAGCTGAGCACTACCTGTTGAGGTTACAGACTGCATGAGACACAAAACCAGAATAACTTTGGTAGATGCATTCTTTCTAAAGTGCAGTTACAGGATTTAGTGGGATGGGAAGACGCTTCTATTATTGCTGCAAATGATGTACCTGTTTGTAGTAAATAGGAAACATCAAGTGACAATATATCAAAGAAGCGCTGGAAAATTCAAATTTGTCTTTTAATGAAGTGAGACCTTTAGAAACATTTCTCTCTTTCCATAATGACAATGATACAATGGGCATGCACACGTCTCCCCTTCCTTTCCCTCTCCTTTTCCCTTTCCCTTTCCCTTTCCCTTTCCCTTTCCCTTTCCCTTTCCCTTTCCCTTTCCCTTTCCCTTTCCTCTATAGAAGAAGTAAATGAATCTGTCCAGGGAAAGGCACAGCAGAAGATTTAAGTATGAGACCATCTCCTCAGTAACATGAATCCCTGGAGCAATGGGATGAATTTGAGAAAGAGAGTATTTAGGCTGAATATCAGGAAAATGTTCCTAATGGCTTGGACTGCCTGAGCAGTGGAATTGTCTTCCAGGCAAGGATGGAAACACCAACATTTGACTCACTTGAAATTGGACTGGACAGCGTGTTGGCAAGTGTACTGAGGGGAGAGATCCTGCTCTGGATGGGGAACGATGTCTTGGACACCGGATCTCTACAACTCTGTTAAATATTCCAATGTGAAGAATGTGAGGAAAGAAAATATTAGGAATCGCCCAGGGACACAGCTAATCCCACAGACATAACACTTGCACCAACTGCAGTAGAAGTTACACACATGAGGGACCCAGGTTGGGCCCAAGTGGGATGAGGGCTTCAGCATCCCAGAGGAGGCCATAGTACAGGCCTGCTATTCATTGTCCCACATGCAGGCAGCAGGGCACTGGGACTCAGGGGAGAGGGAACAAATGCTCCTGGACTCTTGCTGGCAAGGAACAGGAACAACAATCCTGTTGAAACAAACAGTCAGAAAGAAAAGAAACCTGAACCCCGGCAGCGACTGCTGCCTCTTTACATCCATGACCAGGTGTCCCTTCTCCTCTGTCTTGGCAAAGCAGTTCTGAATGCTTGTCCTGTGTCTGTCTTTGTTGCTGTTTTCTGATACCCTCACAGTGCAGAGATATCACAAAAATGCATATTTGGAAACTCCAAATGTCACTGCACCAAACAAAACCCACTGGTGTTTACCAGGGAGAGGGCTGCCTACAGATGCCCCTAAATTCCTTCAGTGGCGGCTTGGTGTTTGTGGTGTGGCAAACCCAGAATAGCTGAGGGCAGAATGGGACCCTGACTGTGGTTTTAACTGAGCCCTGATTCCTTTTTTTGTCCCTCCGCATATGGATGTAATATATATTCACAAGGCTTTTTTTTCCCCTACCATTTATAATTTTTTTTTTTTTTAATTTCCAGTCGTGGAGTTTTCTGGACAAAACAATTATGATCCAAATGTCCTGAGAACAGTCTCCAATGAGGCAGTTTTCCTGAACATGTACAGACAAAGGAAATTATTTCCTTACTGAAAGAAATCATTTCAAAGTGCCGAGACCAGACCCCGCTCCAGCTCAGGTTTCCTTTCTGTGTCACAGCTTGGGCAAGCGCTCTCACGGAGAGCCATGCTCCTTGTGCCTGGTTTGAATTTAAGCAACACTGGGCACAGGGCAATGGGAGCTCACAAACCAGCCCGGCCACCTCCTTTCTCCTTTCCTCCACCCTCCCCCACAATACGTCCTTCCTCCTGCACGGTGTTTGTCACTTCTCCAATGCCAGTAAAATCCTCTGTGATTTGCCTCTAACTTTCAGTGCTCTGGGCAGCTCTGTTTATCAGCCATTCCGACACAGCTATGTCAATCCAATGCATCCCCTTTCCTAAAACTCAGCTTGAGTCAAAAACTCTCCCCAGTTAGTCATGATCTTCCTATCACCATCTCTTGTGAAGGTGAGGTAGAGGGCAACAGTTCTCGTGAGGATGAAACGGATTGAGAATGATTTTGCATGACAACTGCTGTGGATCCAATATTTTTCTGTTGGTGTTACTTACAGAAACAATAATGCCTGGAAACCATCCAATACCTGTGTGTTGGCCCATCTTCAACACATGCCAAATTCTTCTCTTGTGGGACAGCCTGGGCACAGCCCACATATATTTATGTGTGATCTCCTAGTCAAACTGCGATCTATTTTTGCCAGTCTCCTGAGCATAGTCCCTCTTTCCACATTCTTAATGTCATCTAAAACTATAAGGAGGCCGACTGCTCCAGGAAGGGTCAGATGGCAGTGCCTTTATGCACCTTTCTTTCTGTCCAGGCAGAATGTGGGTGTGGCACTCACACCAGGATCTCACTTTTTGAAGTGTTGGGAGGACCGTGAGGTTCATTGTTTTAGCAGAACTAGGTAAGAACCACAGCATGGATCTCTTACTTGTGGGAGAAGAGACCTTATGTCCAAAGAGACATTTTATGCCTGTGACACCTCTCTCCCTCACCAAGGTAATCCTTGACAAGGTTTTTTCCGTCCATGGATTTGGCATTGCATAACAACTTCCAGCTCCTTTCCATTCAGAGCAGTATTGCACAGCACTTCTGTGACTGCTGAACTCTGCAGAGGACTCATCCCACTGACACATAACCTGCTCTCAGCAATGTCCAGGTACATTGAAAGAGGACAATAAAATCTCCCCTGTCCCTCAAATGGCCTCTACTTACTGGCAAAATATGTCTTTCAGTATTCAAAGAAAGAATTTGGGACACTCATGAGCTCCATCATTAGCCTAATTTTGTTTTTACTACTAAAACTTCTCCAACCTGGTCCCATGGCTACCTCCTCCGACCTAGTTAAACACCACTTGACTAGGATGTGTCATTGTTTTACAACTCAGAGTAGAGCTGAGATCCCAGAGTCTCCTGGCCAGGGCTGTGCTGGCAGGGGTCTGGTTTGAACTTTCAGACCACATCTGGAGCTTGAGTAACAGCTAATGGTCAACACAATATCCTACCTGTCCACACTGAGGAACTGCCTGCTACCTCATGGTACCTGGTATTGTGTCACCAATCTCCAGAGACCAGCACCTACACACGGACTGGCAGGTCACTGACACCCTGCTCTCCTTCCCTGCATATCAAACCCAGACTAATAATCCCCCTTCCAGCTCCAGCTCCAGCTCCAGCTCCAGCTCCTGCATTGCCTCTATTCCCAAAGCCCTGCGTTATGCTTCTAAGATGATACAAAGAACATGCTTCTACTTTGGTGCAAAAGCCCTGTTTAAAGGGAGCCTTTAAATTCTTCTGAGGATCCCCAACAGGACAGCCTGCATTCCAGCACTTACTCCTGTATGATACTTTCAGATATTACCTCCATCAAATCCCCGAAAAACTCCTGGAAAAACCCCCAGAGGAGCTGCCCCAGCCTGATAACATGCCAGTGCTCTGCTCTCTGTGCAGTAGACAGATAGGTGAAATTCAAGGTTATGGTCACTACAGCCAAAGGCCAGGACATTTAAGAACAGCCTCGCTACCTCCAATCTGCTGTATGAACTATTCTTAGCTGGAAGCTGGAGCCGAATGCTCACTGGGCACTCCAGGTTCACACCTCTGGAATACGCCCCTGACAGAAATATGCTTCAGCGTGAACTTGGCTGCATTTAGAAGAAGCTGCAAGATACACCTCTTTCCCAGACCTTTCCATCTGTTTAAACTGTGAAATCCTGGGTTCCTCGCTGTCTGGTCAGATTAAAAGCTGCTGGCAGTGGGGGAGCATGACAGTTCATTTCTCTTATTTGGAATGATAATTACTCAACGTAATCCCCATAAAACAAACTCATAATCTTCAACGATGAGTGTGTGTTAAGTGTTCATAGTAACTGAAATAAATAAGAAGAGGTCATTAATAATAAACCATGGTCTGGATTACAGCAGTCAATAGTGCACAGAACAGCAGAGCTAGAGTTGATAAAGGAAAGTGGATCATAGCCCTCCACACACTGCAGACATGACGTTTTAAGGTTGGAGATACTGGATCTCCAGATCCAGTCATTCTGGATCACCACAATTCTGCAGGTCATTCTGGATCACCAGAATTCAGCTGTGATTTAATCATAACCTGTGCACTGTCTGTGAAGAAAGCGGTGAAATAAAGACTGGTCATGGTAGATGCAGAATGCTCTGAGTCCTCCTGCACAAGCCAACTAAATCTTGCTGGCTGCTTCACAGTCCACTTGAATCCACTAGGATTGCTACCACAGGCACTGCTGGGAGAGAACTTCCTTTACTTATGTTTTACCATTTCAGATTCCTCCATCTTAGGAGCTGCCAAGTGGATCTAGCTGTTCTGCACTAGACATTTCTCTGTCTCTGGTGCACTTGGGCCATTATCTGGACTCTTGGGAAAATGACATTGTGCTCCAGGTTAGTGTCTCTTCCTAGACACCAAAGTAAATTTTGTGCATGCACAGGATGGACTTGGTAACGCTCCTCACTGTGCAAAAACTCTAACTAGGTTTGTGAGCTCTTCCCCAATTGAATTCCCAGCCGCCATTTCCTCATATCACGCCAAGATTACATGAAGATTAAGACCAAGAAGACACAGGAATGGACACCTTTGTGGGAAGCTCACACAGTTTTGCTAGTACAGCTCACTGGGAGCTGGATTCATGTTCCTGGTGTACCGAATAGAACTGAAATTTGGAGTTCTCGCTAAAATTAAAAATAAGTGGCTACATTTGTACAACTTATATATGAGTGATTGGAATACATAGCAAAGTTCAACTATCCCTTTCCTGTTTATATTCATGGATTGCTGTTTTTCTAGGCTCAGCTCTGGTTTTGCTGATGAGCTAAAATATAACCTCTTTAAACCCCAGTGGAGCAGCATTTAGTAAGTTCTTTCTTTAAATAATATTTCAGCCAGGGGATTAACTCCTATTTGCACATACAGCTAACCTGGAGGGAAGGCTCGGTGAGCAAAAAACCCTGGAGGGAGAGGACATATTTGCAGCAGCAAAGACTGTTTCCACTCCTGCTGAGGTGGGGGGAAATCCCTGCCAGCTGCAATGGGAGGCAGAACAGGACCATCTCCAAATCATGTAAAAAATATCTGAGAGCATTTTCAATTAATTACTGCTCATAGGAGGGGGGAATGGCCAAAATGACTGTGTCTGTAAGGGTACTGCCCCCACAGAGGACTGCGTGCAGCTCTGCAGCTCCCCTAGTTATGCTCCAAGCAGCTCCATGCCTCAGGCACACCCTCCCTCCTTCACAGGCACGGAAAGTGTGATGAGACCATGTCTGCTTTGATGTCCCCTGGAATAACATTCCCTGCTTGCCCACTCACGTGCTGGCAGGTTTT
>VYZP01044766.1:0-35680 GCA_013400635.1 Hypocryptadius cinnamomeus
GTGTGTGTGTGTGTGTGTGTGAATGTGTGTGCAAGCACAGGGTTTGCATATATACACATCACCATAAAGTTTGAGGGTTTGCAGGTTTAAAACAACACGTTGGTAACAGCTGTGTAGCATGTTTTCTATGCATTGCATCAGTGTTGCTAATTTTCTATGCAGGGACACACACAGACCCCATAAAAACTTGGCCCTCATTTATGAAAACTCACCCAAGACATTACCAACTTAGTATCCTAAAGTCAGTACTTTTAAAGAGACTGAAAAAAAACAAACCCATATAAGAATTTTCAGTTTTGGTACACATTAAGCTTGTTGATGTCAGAATAAGTTTAGTCCACACAACCTTCCAGCATAAGCAACATTTTTTTTTCTGTGAAACCCACTGACTACACATACATTAGTCTGGCAGAGGTTAGAAAGCAATGCTGTTTTATAATTCGGGTTTTATTTACGGGTAATATTCCCATTTTTTCATTATTTGGATTAGGCAACTAACTGGTCCCAGGTTTTTCTTCATTAAAACAAAAAGAAAAAAACCCTCCTTTTAATAGGTGTGTGCTTCACACTTTTCCAACTTCAATAGCATAGAATTTTTCACTTGGTCAGAAAGCTGATTTAATTTGCTGCTGTTAAAGGTTTCAGTTTTACATCCATGGATTCTCAAATTAAATTCAGTGCATTGCTTAAATTTCTAGCTGCAGTGCATTTAGCCTAATTGCTTTGGTAAGTTGGGTGCTTAGTAACTCCTACTTCTCTGAATTTTCATCTTTAAAGGTCTGCAAAATAAGCCTGAGGGCCACAGGTGGGCTAGCCTGCTCTTTGGGATTCACCTGTGGGGTCTTTGGATATCTCTTCCAGTCTGACTGCATCCTCAGACCGTATCTGATGAGGCTGCTCTGCTGACAAGGGAGAGCATTTAAACACCTGTAGGTTTTAGCTATTTAAGTCCAAATCAGTTTTGAAGCAACAAGAAAGGCTGAACAAAATGGTTCAGATTTCAGTCAGTTGTCAACTAAATGTGTGCACTGGGCCTTTAAGTATTTGGTCAGACATATCTTGATTGCTTGGCTTTTGTTTTCACCCTTGGAAAGTCAGCTGGATAATGCCCTGTAGCCAGAGTCTATCCTGTGATGCTGTAAGTGGGCTGAGCTGGGGGTGCAGGCTGGGGGGAGTGTGTGTGTGGGGAAGGGGTCCAGGTGAAGGGAGAATTAACCAAAACCAGAGTTCTATTCAGGTATTTCCTAATTTTTGTAAGCCGAGGTGTTTGCCGTCATTTTCAGTTTTCTTGCCATGTTAAATTTAAAAATCATAGGGACATAAAACAATCCCAACAATGCAATTTTTAAGGTGGGCTCTTTTTGGGGACAAATCACAAAGCAAACACGGAGGTGATGGAAACAATTGAGGAAGCTTCCACCAACAGCACCCTCAGAGGCAAGCCCTGAGTGTCTAGTTTTTTCCTCTTTGTTTACAGTATTTTTAAGGCTTTGAGTTCTCACGCAACATATATGTCATTAAATGGCTGATTCCTCTTTGCACACGTTGTTGTGATGGCCTGTGGCAACCTGAATTAATTGTTTCAGTAGTTGATGGTGGTTACTAGCCGTAATTATTATAATTTGCATTTATGAAAACTTCTTTCATCTAAGGATCTCAAAATGCTTTTGCACACATTTAATTAAGCTTCACAACATCCTGTGAGGTAAGTGTCAAGAGTGTTGTTATATCCATTTTTACACAGGTTTCTCCAAGAAAACAAGGTCAGTCTCTAATGTGACTGGTATTTGGTTCAGATCACTTGCACAGGACAGGTAGCATTGGCTGCAGGAATTAGGAATGCTGATCTAGGTCACTTTCCATCTCCCACATGGCTCTTGCTGCTACCACCCTGTGTGGACACACGCACTAAGCCATGGCAAACACATGATTTCCAGTCTGAGGTGGCTCTTTCCCTCCCAGGAGCACTTAAGAAGCAGAAAAGTCTTGGGAAGAAAAAGAATAAGCACCCAACAGGATGCACAAGATGAAAATCCACCTTGCAAAGATCTGTTCTTTCCACAACTTTCTACCTTAGCATTTAAACCTCTCTTTGCAGTCTGCACACAGTAAGACATGTCTGCTTTAGCCAAAGCCAAGAAAGCAGCTGCAGGCAATGTAAAGTAAAGTCACCCTTCAGCAGCCACTCACCTGCTCTAGAAGAGACTGCACACACTTCACCTCCACCTCCTACCAGCCTTAGACCCAACCCTATGGACAATCAGCAATTCTGACATCTACTAAATCCTAGATTACCACTTGACAGATATTTAAAAGTGAGGATCAACCAAAGTAAAATAGACTTGGAACTTGGGGGACAGCAGTTTTCAAAAGCTCATTTCTTTTTCAAACATATGACTAGGTTGTTTAAATTGAACCTAGCTCTCTGTAAGGTCGGTTGATCACCATAATAGCCCTGAGGAAGATAGGTCTAAATAAGTGCTTGCAAATTGAGTAAGGAGTCCCAGGCCATACCTTCATGAGTTCTTTACCATCCTCATCAATTTATGTTTACATAAATTGTTTACATGTGGCAATGGCCAGATTAGCTATTTGGAAAGAACTCTGCCTGTGGATGCACTTATTCCAAAATAAAAGCCACTTTGCTTTTCTAAATTAAGTGCACTTACGGGTAGAGAATGATTATTCTGAATAACATAAGAAAGAAAGTAATTTCATTCCCAAGTAGGCTATTGAGCAGAAATATTCTGAAATAATCTGTCTGCCTAATTTCTCATGTTGATGCTTTTTAAGGCACAGATGAAGTCACAGAGTTAACAACCAATTTTGTTTTCAATCCATTGTTTTCTTGGAGAGGGTGTGCCAGTGCAAGGCAGGAGTCAGAGATTCCTTTCAGTTTCCCTGAGTCAATGTACAGGATTTATTCTGGTCCATATCGCTCTTGTGGAGAAAAGAATGCCTGGCAGCCAGAGGAGAAGGTCTGGCACAAGAACATACATAATTTCATTTTACCTAGTGCTGTCTACTTAACTTTCATCAGAAATGGGACAGTCATTGGCCTAAGACTGTGTTTTCACTGAAGCTTTCTTCTGCTTTTTTACTCCTCCAAACTTGTTCATGCCTGCTGTGGCACAGAAAAGTATGGCAGCAACCATACTTGACATGCATGACAGAACAAAATGCCATGGGAATCCCAGCATCAGGCCCTCAGAGGAGTTTTTATTGCTGCTACCAGAAAGTTTTCAATAACTTCAAATGAGTATTTTTGGGGTATGTTTCTTTATTTGGAAGGAGGGAGGTAAAATTTCTCCTTGTGTTATCTCATATTGCAGAAACTGAGACTTGATGGGTACTACATTATCCTTTTTGGACCTCAATCACTCCCAAAGATTCAAGATGAACTCTGCCTGCCCAGGCACCAGAGTCGGTGCCCCAGGGAATTTCTTCATATCTAAGGGATGTGCAGGATGTGTACTCGCATGCCCTTGCTGCCTCTCAGCTCTAGCTGTACATGCAGTTTTGCTTTAAGAACCTGTACCTCCAGTATTGCAATATCTTTTTCAGTCTCTGTCATCAAGAGTTTAAATACAGTTCAGATCAGTGTTAGTGGCCCAGCTCCAAATGAGGAGAATTGCTGCAATTCGTTATCTTGACAAATTAACTGGTCTGAGGCAATTCCTTTTTGAGAGAGATACAATTACCTAACTCTTGAACTCTAGCCTTGCTCCAATGCTATGGCATAGCTATGCACCTGCTCAAAAAGTGTGAATACTACTTTCCCATCCATAAATACAAGTCTTGCACTAGGAGGTGATTTAAAAAAAAAGGCTTTCTGAGGTGCCAAGGTGGCTGGTTGCACAGGGGAGGGACAATATGGGAAACACAGGGTCCTTGTCATCAAACCACAAGAGGAGGGACTGGCACAGAGGGTGTTCTATCAGAGAAATACATCACCAGTTGTCCCATCCTCTGTTTTGAGTCCAGCTCCCTGATCCTGAGTGGAAGAAGGTGGCTTTCCTGCTCCCAATCCACCACATGGAAAAGGGTAGCCCGTTCAGACCTAAACCAGATTTAAAAAAAAAAAAAAATCATCCAAGGTGTTTTCTTCCTGGGATTTAGGCAAAAATTTCTATTTCAATCCTTCAGTCTTTATATAACTGGTGGAGAATAGGTTGCCATCAGCACTCCACTCCTGATGTGGACAAAAGCTGGTGCTCCTGGGAAGGCAGAGTGACCTCCAGCCTTGCCATCAACTCCTGGCCTTCAGGATGAGCTCCTTTCTGCCTTTTCTACCAAGCAATGAAAATAGATCCACAGTTACACATTGTTCTTCCAACCCAATGTGGGCACATGCACTTCTCATCCTCTTCCCTGTGGAAAGCAACTCCTTTTGCCCCTCAGCCATGGCTCACCTGTGGGCATCGTCTTTCCTTGTAAAAGAGCTCCCAGATGCTGAAAGATATCCCTTACCCATTCATTTGAACCACTGCCTTTTGGAAACTGTTTAGGCTAAAGCCGTCCGGCAGAAGGCTTGTGTTTGCCTAGAGCCTCTTTGTATGGACTTGGTGGCTGGGAGTTTCCTTGAGCTCCTCTTTGAACTCCAAGCCTTCAGCATCCAAAACATTTAACCCTCAATTTCTTTTCTGCTTTATCAGTTTGGCCAGCTTCCAGCAGGCAGCATTCATTTGCAGGCTCCCATTCCGCATCTCGTGCTTGCAGATTTGTCTTTTTCAATTAACCCCTTGAAATGGTTTTCTTCTCCCCGGAGCCTACCTGCCTCTGGTCTGGCCGGCACTTCTCCCTGCTCTGGATGCCTGAAGGGCAGAAGCCAGGAGTGGAGGAGCTGGGTCCCTGAGCTGGAAGTGCCAAGCAGAGGGTGTGCCCCACGCACAGGCGGCACGGAGAGCAGCTGAAGGAACACGCAGGTTCGGCAGTGCCGGCTTTGCCCGTTGTGGGTTGGGGCTTGCAATGCCAGAGGCGCTTTTGCCTATGTGGAGTCTCTGGAGCATCACTTATGAATAATGAGATCTTCCCTGCATGCTTTCGCTGGGATGCTGGGGAGCACGCGCCCACATTTCCACTGCTGCAGCCTTCCTCCCGAACAATGGGAATGTCTCTGCTCGCCAGCAGCTCTTCCACAGCTTTGTTTTAGAAAAGCTATTTCTAGAGAGTCACCTAAAATTTAAAATATAAAAAAAAAAAGAGGAAAAAGAAAAGGAAAATAAAGACAGTGTCTAAAGCATCACTTACCAAACAAAGACATTGCCTAGTATCCAGGACTGTCTTACCTCCTGTCCCTTCTGTAATTGCTGAGCAGTAGCAGCTGTAGGTTGCTCATCCTGGCACTCCAGCTGGTTCACAGGCATCCACAGGGAGGGGAGAGCCGCTCACCCACTGCCAGGATTGCCCGGCAAACTTCACCCAGGCTGGGAAACCCGATAACATCTAGAGGTGCAGTATCTCTATTGCTGAGACACCAGTCAAGCCTTTGAAGTGAGACGGGCTGGAATTGAAGCAAATCCTTGGTTGTTCGGTCCCTTCCAGCTGGAGTACTGGTACTACCACATCTGGATCACCCTGTAAGATGCACCTTTTTTTTTTTTTTTTAATTAACTAATTAATATTGGCACTGCTGGGGTAGTTCCTAAGGAACCTGATTACTTAGGCTCCAGGGAGATATAAAATTAACTATTCAGGCTGTATAGCGGTTAGCTTAATTTTGTGTATGATTCTAGCAGAGCAAACAAGCAGTAGAGATGGAAATCTAAGCCAATGCTAGTAAAGACTCAGCATTTCCATTTGCATAAAGTTTTAAAACCAGATTTCACAGCAAGCTGCAGAAAACTGCTAAATGAAGTATAACTGTCTACACTACCAAAAAAGCAACAAAACAAAGCAGTTGTTTATAAATGTTAACTTCTTCTTCAGTTTTATCACATAACTTTTATATTAATTCTTAAATTTCCTGCACACCCACTAAAACAGTTTTACTGCTGCTGATACCTCTACTACCCAACTAGTGAAATAATGACATGTTATGCTACTATTAAGGATTGATTCTACTAGTAGTGATTGAAGTGCCTTATCTTCTCAGGCATCAAATTGTTAAACAACGGAACTGGGAGATATTCAGATTTAATTTCAGGAATAATCTTATCCAGCTCTCTAAACAGCAACAGCTGTTCTCAATGAGTTTTAGAAGTACTACAAAACCAATATTTTGACAATTTGTATTTGTCAAATGCAAACATGTCAACCTTGGGAATTAACAAAACAACACAAAAATAATTTAAAAATAAAAATCCATGGAAAACTAGCCCAGAAAAAGCAAAGAAGTTTAGAGTTACATTTTTCCACACTCACAAACAAAGCTTTGTGGTTTTCCTGCAGGAATTTGTTGAAACAAAACAATTTTATTAGAATATGTTTATTTAGAAAGACATTTTTTGGGAGAACAATTGTAGCCAGAAAAAAAGAGCTGACCACACTCAAATTAGCAATGGAAGTTCCCAGTGATTTTGATACCAGAAGAATTTTATGCAGTGGCTTTAGAAATAGCTTTATGTAGTTTGAGAAAACCTGGGATAGAATTAAGTTATCATAACTTGGTAATGTGTGAATTCATGCTCAATCTCTTGCCTTCTGCAGCAGTTATCTGCCTTTTAAAAAATCCCCAAAATGTCATAAAATCATGACAGCTTGCTTTCAACAGGTATAAAATAAATACTTGATTTTTAAAAAAAGGTTGTTGCATATTAAGAGAAGATATGAATTTATTTACATAGAATTAGCTGTTCAAGTAAAAAAATTAATTTGTTGAAATGCCTAAGAGAAAGAAAGTGTGATTGTTAGTAAAGATCTCTTGAATTAACTATTTGCATTTCTTCGGACCCTTGATTAGTTTCTCTCAGAAAAACACTATTTACCTCTTTTTTTTTTTTTTTTTTAGTGAAACAGCAATGTGGCTGAAGTCTGTGTGGTTCGATGGGAGTTCATTGGGATATATTTGCAATTCCTGAAGCAAAAAAGTGATATTTTATCTTTAGAAAGAGTTACATTTTTTTGAACTTATTGAATTTTTCAGAGATCAGCATGAAGAGTTCTGATTAAATGCTTGCTTCAGCGTTTTAAAGGCTTCTTGTGTCCCTGTTGCCTAAGGAGGTCGTACACGAGGATTGCTCTGTAAACATCAGATTGTACAGAATTGGCTCTGCACACCATGCCAGGCACACAAAGAGGAAGTCGAATGGCTTATCTCTCACTTATCAACTAGTTTATTTTTCACGCCCAAAAAAGGCTGCTACAAGAGCAGCTGCTACTTTGTAAATAATTTAATGGCTGCTGTTAAGTAGAGCTGTCAATTTTGCAAACAATATTAAAAGGAGATTTTCGTTTTACCACAGATTTGCACGTTTTGAAATGCGTTTTTATCCCTGGAAGTCCAGTGCAGGATCCTGGAGAATGGAAACAGCTTCCGATTTGCAGACACAGATTCAAAAGAGAATAGATATGTTTAAATAATGACAGATGTGTGGGCAGGCAAGGCGTGATATCTCATCACCTGCATGCATTACCCAGAGAGCATCCTGCTCATTAAAGCATAGGAGAACTTTCAGTGGACTTGTAAAGAAAGATATTTGGCTCTTTCAGACACGTGTGAGATGTAGCAATAGCAATTACAACTTAATTTTGGAAATGTAGAATATGCATTGGGTGATTGTATGGTTGGGTGTACACAATGCTGTCCCAATACGGATCACGACAAATGGGATTTTTTAAAAAGATTTTAGCACAAAAGATTCATATTCTTGCATATGGTAAATTACTTTAATGATGAAACCACAACATTAGCACAATACCAATTCTCAAATTTTTGAAATTCAAATTCAGATTGAAATCCCCAGATTGTAACATGTTAAGCAAATAGTAGTTTAGAATTTAAAGAGCAAGAGTTTATTGTGCAAGGAGGTAAAGGAATATCTCAGATTGCCTGAATACAAAGTCTTAGGTGAAACTTATGATCTCTCCAGTGTTAGCACAAAGTCAGGTCTCTATCAAGCACCAAATCCTAGCCAGAGCCCTCATCTAGATGTGAGGACCACCACCCTCTCCCAGCTCTGTGGCATTGTTGCCAAAATCCTTCCCTTTCTAATTAAAAGTGGGATATGTTTTCTCTAGTTTGGGAAGGGCTGTGTTGTTTAGACAGTGTTCCTTGAGCATTTGTTTTTCCTGCTTTAGCACTTCTCACAGGGAGCAGAGTCCATGTCCCACAACAAAAATATTTATTTCTTTACTCTATAGCTCATATCTGATGGTTTTGTGGCTTTGAACCACTCCTGGCATCCACACTGCAGCTATATCCCCAGACCACAATAGGTTCAATGCTCATAGCTGTTTTAACATATCAGATATTTATTTTAGATATGAAAGTGCAGAGAAATCTATTTGCACTCCTGTGGGTAAGAACCCTGCTCTTCCCCTGGTTTTGTGCTTACAGATGACAGACTGCTCTGTTTTCCATGAGGTTTCCATGGATCCAGTAGCATTATTTAACAAGGTGTAGCTGTGCTCCATCCACAGCACAAAGTATCAGTCACTGGCCATGCTGTAATTAATTGCTCATAGCATTGATATATTAGAAATATGGCACCCAAGGACTCTATACATCCAAATTATAGCCCACTCCATGTTAAAAATCTGCTGGATACCACCTGGAGCACATGCAAGAGTTACACTGAAGTGGTTGGTGTGAGGACTGGGATTTACTCAGCACTGGTTCTCAGCAGAGACAAGAAAACACAGATCAGTACTGTGATGGAAAGAGATCAAGAAAAAGTTGACCCAATTCTGATTTGTTTCTTTTCTCAATACACATTCCTCTTTCAGCATCTCTCAGGGTTTTATGTTCTGAAATGTCCCCACCCCAGGAGTGGTGGCTCAAGAGAAGTCATGGGCATCATATATTGGTGAAAGTTTGTAGTTTTAAGCGGGTAAATATGTAGGCCTTAGTTGTTACTAAGTGGAAAAAGAAAAAAAAAGATAAAAGAAAAATTAATTACAGATGCTCAACTCACACTGTACATCTGAGCTTTGACATTTTGCAAATTCAAAGGTTTAACATTCTGTTTCTTACCCAGCTCTGGCCAAGTGAAGAGGGAGGCTCTTTAGGACCAAAGACTCCATTCCAGGTGGGAGCACAGCAGTGAGAACTGTGCTCCAAAGCAGGGGCTATCAAAGTTTGTGCCACAAGACCTGCAGTGGATTTTGCCTAATTATTTTTTTTCCCCATCAACAGGAATTTTGTTTAAACCCTTTCCCAAAGCTCTTCATGTATATGAAAAGCAGCTTCTCACAAATATTTATAAGTTCTCAATACTGTACCTCTCATTCTTCTGGCTTCTCATTCTGCAAGGCTCCAAGAAGACATCTCCAGAGAAACCTCCCTTACTTGCCCTGGATCTGAGTTTCTGAGATTAAAGCATTGCCCGTACACTTGTTTTCTCCTCTGCTTTTATTTCTCTTTGCATTCTTTTTTTCAAGATGGAGGAGAAATTGCAGCAGTGCTGGTTTATCACCTTTATTTATTATAGTGTGGTGTGCATGCTTGAGGTGTGCTGCCTTCCACTGAGTTGGCCATTTTCAACCATTCCCCACACTGGGGAATGGTTGAAAATGTGGGAACCAGCAGCGCAGACAGACAACGTCAGCTACCTGGGAAAGCCAAACCTTGCCACACTTCACCCTCCCTCACACCGCAGATGCCAGTAGTATTTAGGTGGCATGAAGAGTAGCAATAGTCCACAGCACTCCCACGGCATTGGATTTTTAAGACTCAGAGGTTCAGAAAGGCTTACGAGGAGATTTGCCCTCCTAAGCCAGTGAGCGTTCTGGGTCTCCAGATGAAATGTAAACCAACAGCATGGCAACGCTGGCCAAGCTGTTACATCCTCCCCACTGCCCACGGTGCCACCATGGGTATGCTGCAGATCAGCTTATCCAGGATCCAAGAAGGCAGAGAACAAGGGGAGAAGAACAGGATTAGAGGAGGAAAAAATGCAAAAGGGTCTTACGATTTTGAGAAAAATCTTTTAAAGTCTTTATCTATAACAGGATTTTTTTCCTTAATCCAAATTCTGCTAGCCTGCGGTTTGATTAAATTTTTTATTTATTTATTTTATGTCTCACACCTAGAATATGCAATTCCTCCTCTATATTTTTAAGTGGTTCGGATATTTTTAAAGAACTTCTTTTACCGCAGGGCTCAGACTGGAACTTGTGAATTAGATGTTCATGCTTCACCTACTGAAGACTTCAGGCCTTAATTTTGAACCAAAATATTTTAAAACAAAGCTGAGGGAAGTCTTTATTTTTGAAGGAAGGAGTTACACATACTCCTCTGGGGAACTAGTCCAATTGATAAGACTTTGATCCCTATGGCTCATGCCTTTGGCAGCCAGCTAGACTTTCTGTAGTTGACAATCTAGAGAATGCATTTCCTCCTTGCTGTCTACAGACAATACACACTCTGTCTCTGTCTTTCAAAAACTCTTGGACCTGTTTCTTAGTGCTGCTCTTTGGCTACTTGGCCTCCTTTTCAAGGGAAAAGTGAAGGGTGAAAGCTGTGGAAGCATGTTGGTTTCCATTCAGTTTGATCTCCTGCAAGAGAGGACACCATTGTCCTTATGGGCATCCAAGGCAAACAGCCGGCAGCTTGGTTGGTACTTTCAGATGAAGTAAGTGTGATACCATATCTTGATCATCTTAACAGAACTTCTGGGGCAGTCAGATGAAGAAGACCCATCTTGTGAAGCTTTCCCTGACCAACCTCCAGAGCAGGGAGGAGGGTGCAACCCGCCTGCTCCCGGCCCTGCCGACAGACCACCAACACAGAGCTGCTCCCACAGGTGAGCTGTGAATAGTTTTGAAATGTATGTTTGATATTCTGAACCTTCTTGACAACTGCAGCTGTTGTCTGCATCATGACTGTAAACACAATAAAACATTAACACACTAAAAACTAAGAAAAACCTGGAAGCCCAGAGGACACGGCATAGACACAATGAAATCTCCAGAAACACAGACAGTTTGCAAGCTTTTAACACACACTAGCACAACCATTTTCAAATTAAATCATCTGGGCGAAGGCAGCCTTGCTTGTTGAATGTGGAGAAAAGAGAAATACAGCAATGAAAATGCAGAAAGTTAACAGTTGAAGGTGGTGAACAGAACTTTTAAAAACCTGACATGATCTTCACAGATTTCTGTAAGCAGATCACTAGCCTGTAATCAAAATCCCTGGGAAGATCTTTTGAGAGTGCCCTTTTTCTGAAGCTGATCAAAACCTTGAACTTAGCTATGAGAGAAACAACAGTTCTGAAAATTGGGATTTTTTTCCAGCACTTTCATTGCTAGTGAACCTGCACACCACCTTGCAAGGGATAGGAAATTAAAAAGAAACAGCTCTTCTACAAAGATTCAAAAAGCATTTGTTTCTGTTGTTTTTCTTTGTGCATTCTTGATAGAAAAACTGTTATTTGTTCTCAGTGAATATATAAATGTGTAGTATTTAGACTTATTTTTATTTTCTATGTCTACTGTCTGTAGGAATGTTTTTAGTAAATCTGGTATGAGTATGACATTGAAGTTCCACATTACATTCATCCCAGCCATTTGTATATAACTTTGCTGAACACGTTGTTCATTTTCTTCTTTCTTCATTTTCTTATTTTCTTCTCTTTCTGGAAATCTGTATGTTAACTAGTTTTCTGTCTCCCCTCACATGGGGGCATTGAGTTTTTTCAGCATGCAGTGTCATATTCATTTTACCAGCTGCACACCACGAGTGAAGTATTTATTTTATACATTGCCTACAACTTTTAGGATATGGACACGTTCTAAAGCTTTCCGAGCTATCAAATGGGTTTGGAGGTGGGCCTGGCTTTAAAAATACAGGGCACAGTTATTTCTTCTTAACTTTTGGGATGAAGATACCACTGTACTGATATGGGCAAATTATAAAGACAGTCTCCATGCTGGAGGCTGCATTGTCTCCAGAGGGCTCCAAGTGCTCCAATATAAGGAGCTCCTTTAGCAGTGCACCAGAGCCGAGACTGATCCCAACACGCCTCTGATCCCAGAGTATAAACACGCTGTCCTCCCTCCCTTTCACTCCCCTTTTTCCTTTCAGAGGTTGCTGTGACTCACACAGCTCTGGCAGTCCCACGTCTGCCTTCGTCAGGCGTCTCGGGAGAGGCTGCGAGCTCAGCTTTGCCCCGACTCCTGGGCTCCCCACCTGACCACGTTTGCCTGCACCTACCCAGCTGGGTCACCATAAGTTGCTGAGCCTCAGGAGTGGCTCCTTGCAGTCGCCAGAGCTGCATAAATGGCTGGGATTTCCCAAGGCTTTTGGTTGGAGAGCATAAAGCAAGCTCCCACCCATGCACCAGCTCCTCCACCTGCGGATGCCTGGAGATGCCGCTGACCGGGAGAGGCCAGAGATTTTGGTGGCCGCTTAAAATGCTACGGAAGAAAACTTCTCACGGCTCTCCTGGCTGGCCACAGCTGCTCAAAGCCTGCCAACAAGAATTTAGGTTTCAAAGGCACTCCCTGTGACAACACCAGCCAGGTGGGAAGGTCACCTGCTGAGGCGCAGGTGACTCCAACAACTTCTTCCCTGTGCTTAAAGAAAGCCACGGGTGGTTACAAGCACCCAACTGCGGCTTGGTTTGCCTCCAGTTTCCCAGAGTTGCTCCTACAATGCATCTGCTGCCAAGTCTGCATCAGACTTCTTCATGTGGAGAAATCTCTATAAAGAAAGGAAGTTTTAGTGTTGGGACCCTACATAAATAGGGCTGTTCTCTGTTCTGCAGTCATTGCAGTGTTTCATCTCTGTCCCAGATACTCCAGCATTACCAGAGACTTCTGGGTTTGTAATTGGTTTCTTCTAGGTAGCAGTGGTTCTTTAAGTTCCTGTAAGAGACTACACCAGGACTTTGCAGTTGTTCAGCAAGAGTATCCAATGGCTGTTCTTTCTTCTTTCGGAGTCTCTTGTTATCTGCCTTGGCTTTACATTTTTGTACCAGCTAGTCACACCAATTACTACATTACTCCATTTCTAACACAACTACCCCTATCAGTCCCAGATGCTGTCCCAAATCTGCATTTCACTCAACTTTGTGGAAGGTCATCTCCAGCACATATTTCTTTCTTCCTTGTATTTCAGCTCTTGGGACAGCTGAGGCATATCTCATGAGTTAGATCTAGGAGAAGTCACAAACAAGGGCCCTGTGAAGACTAGCAGAAGACACTTATGTTTCACTTGCCTAATAAGCCTTGTTTCTGATGCCCTTCAGGGAGTTTGACACCTGCATATCTGTAACTGGAGCCCAGTTTTCAGGCTGTGTGATTAAAAAATCACTTCAACTAACTCTTCACATCATCATCTCCTTTGCTTAACCAGGAAAGCCATCATCTGGGATGAACACAGGGACAGAAAATGGACAGAAGAGGCTGGAAACAAAATAATCATTTGTAAAACAATCTCAAGTGTTTATTTCTTTAAGAACTTATTCTTGATTTAACTCCATGGTGTTTTATGGAAGCAGCAGTGGTGTTGCTGCCAGTGGAGAGCTGTAGTCAGCTTTCTGAGCCATACGCACACACACAAAGTTATGGGCAGTAAAGGTTTCAGGACAACATTCCAGAAAGCAGTGTTTCATTTGCTGCCTGATTTCTTTTACTGTAACATAAAAAGGACAGTTAAACACCACCAACAATGCACAGTTCAGTGAATAGTTTTGTAAGATAAAGATCTCACCTCTGGCTTACATTTGACATTGACCATTGCCTTCTCTCCTTCCAAGTGTCAGCTATGTTTTAGCCTGGAAGTTCCTGTCCTCCCATTACTTTTGTTATCTGTTTATGAAGACATTTTGATCAGCATGACCCTGCAGCAGAAGCTTGCACTTGAGGAGGATGTTCTGGATGCTGTTGTTCAGAGGACCAAGGTAGCATGCTGATCCTCTCAGCCACACAAAGGAGCTGATCAGCTGCCTGTGAGACAGCTCATTCCTGGATGAGTCAACCAGAGAGTGCCTGTGACCATGTCAGAGTCTGGCACCACAGTCACACTGAGCTGTGACTGCACTCACTCCTCTGCCACTGGCCTTGGTAGCTGCAGTATGGGTTTCCTCCCCATCACTGTGTCATTCTCTTTCCTTACCACAATGTGTTATGGGCTTAAGTATCTTCCATTTGTTGGCTGTGTGTGAAGCTGGGTTGGAGGGGTTTTGAGCTCATTATCCATCTACCTAGTCCCCATCCTCCAAACCAGAACTACTCCCATTTTAATTAGGCTATCTATTATTTTAATACAAGTGATTAGGATGGAAGGCAAAAGTGTTTATCATCACAGTGATTTTTACCATAAAACTTTCTTGTTGATTATGTCCTTAAAAATACACTCATTCCTACTTCTCTACAAAGTTTTTATTTAATCTCATGAGCATGTCTGTATATTTTGAATCTTAGCATCACTGACCAAACCTTGGGAAGTTCTAACAGCATCTTTCAGTTCTGTATGTTGGTTATTAAATCAGCACAGAGGGGGGGGAATTAGAGTTATCCCACAGCATCCCCTTTTGTGTGTCACATAAAAAACAACATTAAATGGATTTCTTACTCCTACCTGACTGTTCTGTGCAAATAAAGTGAGCATTCATCACTGTTATGGCTTCCACCTGTTTCAAAAGTCCTTTTTAACCAGGAAGCAAACCCAGTCATAAAATAGCAGGAATATAGGTTGAGGGATAATGTCTGCCAGGTTCAGGTGTAATCCTACCAGCTGCTCTATCTGCCTGAGCAGTTTTCAGTTCCAAATTAACTATGTTAATAGGTGTGATGCAGGGGTGTGGTGATGTGGTGGAGGAAATTCATGTCAGAAGTGGGATCCAGCAGCTCAGCTGGATCCAGTGCTGTTGCTGCCTGGCTGCTGCAGCCTTCCCTCTCTTTCCTTCTCTTTCTTCTCTTCCTTCTCATTCTTTGCTGCTGCTCAGCCCAGGAGCTTCATGTGCCTCATGAATGCAACAGCAGGCAGATGTAGATGGCTTTGTGCAAAGTTACACTCTCAATTTCTACACCTGTAAAACTGAGATAATACATTACCCAATTCAGGGGGGCAAATTAATCAGTCAGTGTGCACACTGCACCTTGAAAATACAAAATTAACTCTTCTTAGCCCATAAGTGCTCAAGATGCATCAAGGTGTGCTCCATGGCCTCTTGATTCCAGACAAAGGTCCTCTTGATTAAATTAGATTGCTAATGTATTAACGCATTAGCACACTTGAAGAAAGAAAAGTTTGAAAAAGCAATTTGGCTTCATCACATGAATGGCATGTATACTTAATGGAAATTTTTCCAGCTTTCACAAAACAAAGAAAAATCAATAAAATGTCTGCCAACTGTTCCACTGAAAACATTTTATAATCTATAGCACTGAGAATCCTGAGCCAAGATAAACCAGCCTTGCTGACAGAAAATACTGACAATTATTTTACATTGATTCAACTTGGCCCAGCCCAGACTGACCTTGTTTATTCATCTCAGTCTCTTAATTCATATTAACTTGGCATCAAAATAGGACATGTGGCATGTGGGCTGAAGACCCATTTCTGTATCTTAGACTCAGATAAATGTAGTGTATTGAGTACTTCCAGTGCCTTGAGCTCTTAGGTAGATTTATATGCATTAGACTGAACTGGTTAAGTTCCTTTTATCCCCGCTGGGCTTTTCATGTCTGTTGACTGTAAAACTAGAAGCTCAGTAGAGGTAACATCTTCTTCTAAGCCTTTGGATATACATGAAATCCTCCCAGTACTGGTCAATTTTAAAGACACATCCAAAGAGGATGGAGGGTTTTAAGCTCTTTTAAAATATAAAAATAGAAGGGTTATGGCAATTTGGCAGCCAAAAAAGCAATTTGTGGCTCTCAGCAGAATCCAAGGCTGTGTGTAAGAAAGCTGATCAAGACACTACAGAGGAGATAATGGGGTCGAAGAGCAGAAGAATCCCCCCGCTTTTGCAACCAGCATAATCTGGTCTCCAATGAAGTTTCTTAGTTTCTTACACTTAACCAATAAAGCTTAGTGTGATGGGAGAGTTGCATTACTGCAGCTTAAAAATGTCTCGAGAAAGCTGATGAGGAGTGGTGCTTTTAGTTGCTTTACATGTGCCCAGCTGCTTGCATAGCTGTCTTCTGGCTGGTAGTGGGAAGAAAAAAGCATGGGGAAAATCTCAGCTTCTTCTTTAATTATTTATGTTCTCATCAGTAATAAAGGGCTTTTTATGCCTGGAATGTATTATTTGTATTATCAAAGCTAAATGAGATTTTGCACTGTGGCAGTGAAGAAATTGGTAGCTGCACAAAAGCATTCACATTTTTATTCTCACAGCTACACCGCTGTTGTAGCTGAAAGCCACCCTTGAGTAAAACACTACTTGGGTCAAACATGACTACATCCACTGAGGAAGAAAAACTACCCAGATGATGAGAATCTTCCCAAAAGAGTTCCCAGTTGGCCTGGCATTGAATGTTTAGTTTATTTTCTCTACTTGACTCGTTCTTGATGAAAGCAATGCTCCCTTGGACTTCACCGGGCGCTTGGCAGGTTTTGGATGGAAGGACGAGCAGCGAGTCAGCAAGCCAAGATGGCACACTGTGGCCTCCAGGTTTCCAGTTCCACTGCACTGGGAATGGATTGCCTTTCCACATGGCTGTGTAAGCAGAGATTAATGATGGCTGAAGAAACCAAGACTAGCAAAACCAAAAAACAACAACAAAAAAAACCCCCCGAAAAAACAAAACAAAACAAACAACAAATTAATCTGCCTTTTCCATAACACATAGTTGATGCTTTCCTTCCTGTACCTCCTTCACAACTTGGATTTCAGTGATGAAAGTGGTGTAGGGACAAAAATTTCAGAAAATCAGTGCTGTATTTTGAGTCTGATATCCTCCTCTCCTGGCATCTGCCCAACTTCCTCCGTGCAGGGCTGCCAGCAGTGCCTGGTGCCTACTATGTGTGTTACATGTCCCCAGCCTGTCCTGCTTAACAAAACTGTAATTACTCAAAACACCACCAGCTTTATACCTCATCTTTGAATGACAGGACAGTGCTGGAGCAACTGCACGGCCAAATGAGCAATCCTAGTGACGCTCAGTCAACAAACCTACTGGCATCTGATGGAAAAGAGCTGCAGTTTGTAGCCAGGAAATTACACAGGCTGCTGTATACTTGAAAAGATAGAAAACAAACAGAACAGCTTTACTCTCCTCTGCAGTGTCTCCCCAACTCTGCAGGCATTGCTCCCTCCCCTTCTCTCACTTCTGTTTTGTTTTCCAAGACCCACCAGCCGCAGACAAGCAGAGGACACTGAGCCTGGAGTGGATGGCCGCACCACCTCCCTGATCAAGAAAACCTTTTCCAGCAGCCAGGAAGGTAAGTGAACAAGCCTCTTTCAAATAGGCACGGGGGGATGAAGCTAGAAATATTGCTAATTCATATCTTGAACATTCATTTGGGTCCAGGAGAAAAAACAAGATATTGCAGCATGAGCTCTGTTTGTGTATCCCTAGCAGGGAAAGGCAGGAGGACTCAGCTACTGGCTCATGGAAAGTAGAATAAGTCAACCAATCACCTGAATCTCCTTATCTTGCAGCAGTATCCCTGATTTAACACAAACAGGCAGGGTTTGTTACTCCCAGCTGTTGTGGCTCTGTTACTCTGTGCAGGAGCCAGCAGCAGCAGAGCCTCCCCGCTTCCATGGCTTGGGCAGCAGCAGCGCACGCGGTTCCTGCGTCGCTCTGGAGGAAGCGAGGGCAGCTGCCTTGCTTCGGCAGCACTTGGCATTCCCATCACAGCAGAGCCCAGGGAGTGCAGCAGTCCAGCAGAGGAGCAGCCCAGCACGAGAAGGCCATGGTTAAAGAGCTGTCCCATGAAAGGAAGTCAGGCAGGGATAGGTCACAGTGTTTGCACAAGGGGCGAGACGAGGATTTTTATCTCCTGCCCTGTCCGGGTGTCCCGTCGCTGTACAGACAGGTAGGTAGGAACAGAGCCAGTCTCCAGGCACTGGGAGGCCAGGTGGTTCCTACAGCAACAGCTGAAAGAGATTGCTTCAAACAAGCCAGTTATGGATACACTTCCACCTTGCAGTGAAGCTGAACTTGCCACTGCCACAACGGGTCAGTCCTGCTGCCCCCTCGCCACCCTCTTCCACCCACATTCTCAGGACCATGCAGGGAGCTGACAGTACATTAACCCAACCCAAAAAAGCTGTTCATTTTCTCTCCTGTGGGCTTTTGTCCATCCCATGAACCATCCTGCCCTGTGTGGGGGTTAGAAGACACCACAGACAGCACCAAGCAAGGGGCAGAAGGACACTGCCTGCAGCAGGACTTCTTTTTGATGTTGGCAGCTGTTAATTCAGCTCAAGCTGTAACATGAAGCCTCATCCTGAAGCAGCTCCTGCAGCAACCTGGCAGCACACAGCCCTCCCAAGACAGCAGGCAAGCACTCAGGCAGGCAGCCCCACCACCCCAGGGCTACCCCACTGCAAGGAGAGAGGTGTGCTGCAGCCACAACTGTCCCAGACTCTCCATCCCAGTCCTGCAATAGCTCAGAACTGCCTGGGATCCCTGATCTGCTGCTGGCATTGCATCTCCACACTGCCTCATCCACAAAAATCATGGTTGCTTTAACTTGTTGTGGTGTTTGAGGGAATATGCATATCCTACGTGTGTAGACTTGTATAAGCAATATATTAAGTATTTTAGTTCATCCATTGAATAACATGACATAAAATAGCTTTTTTTATCAAAAAAGTGAAAGTAATACCTCTGTTTGTTTGGGTTTTTCAGTGAGTTAAATGGAATGTAAATAACATGGTGGGTGTTTTTGTTTGTTTTTTTTTTAAGGAAATATGAAAGCCATTCCTTCAGAGCAGGTAACCCATTTCTGATTTATTATTTTATTTCTGCTTATTATTATTTACTCTATTTTGAAGCTTCCTGAAACTCCCCAAGCCTGTCCATGCAAGCTGTCTGCCTGCAGGGCTTTTGCTGGAATGGGTAGAAATGCTCCCATACGGTTCTGCTAGAGTAGGGCTTCACCTGCTGCTTTGGTTGAGCACAGCACGTAAAGCTCTCATCCTCCAGCCACGTTTATCTCACACTAACTGAGCTAACCAGCACTTGGGTTGGCACTTCCAAGAGGGAGATTGCAGGGAAAAGGGGTTACATGCTTCCTTATGGTTTCGTTATAACTCTGAGCTGATTTAACTGCGAGGTGCTGCCAGGAGAGGTGCTCCATCCCTTCCCACACTGCCAGCCTCCAGGCCTTGTCCCTCTACCAGCTCACAGGCTTCCAGCCTGCAGGAAACTCACTGCCAGGAGAGAGGAGGAGAAGACTTCCATGTGGGCAGGGAAACCCTACCCTGCCCCCCATGTCCTTCGTCTGCCACAGGGACATTACCTCCTGGGCTGGTTTGGGATCCCAGCTGGGTGGGAGTCAGTGGGGGTGCACAGGGAGCACTGATATAGGGCAAGCCTCTCTCCAGAGTTGGTGAGTCAGCAGCACGCAGCACAAATGTGCTTCCTCAGTTCTGCACTAAAGGACAAGCTAAAATAAAATATAGCAAATGATAAAATAACTCGTGGCAGCACCAATGAAGGCACAAGAGTGCCTGAGTTTTAGCCTTCTCCCAATTACAATTCCTGTTTAAACTTTTATTTTCGAGGCCAAAGTATTCAGTGTTTGGCCTCAGTGCAAACAGATCATTAAAAAAAAAAAAAATGAAAGGAAACACTTCAACCTTCCAGCAGAGCAGGATGGCACTTATTTATTTCTTTCATTACAAAACCAGCCTGTGCCAAGTAAAATTGTGCTCTAAGAGCTGTTCTACCAGTCCTGATGCACTGAGGAAGAACACAGAGCGGCCCCACCTCTGCAGCTTCCTGCAGGCCCCTGTGCATTTGCACTGGGTGGAGGATGGGCACAGGCTGGGGACCAGGTGCCAGAGTTCACCACGTCAGGGTCGCACCAGAGGGAGATCCTCATCTCACAGGACCTCTCCGTTGGCCTTTGGATGATTTCGGTGGCCTCAGGACGCAGAGTGAAGTAAAGCATGGCAGCAGTGTTGGTCTGGGGACATTGGGGGGATCCCTGGCTTTGCAGCTGGGTTAGCCAGCAGTTAACTGTTCCTTCCCCGAGCTCTGTGGAAGATGTCCTTCACATAAACAGTTGAATTAATAAACTGAGAAGTTAATTTGAAATCTCTGGACTATAACAGTAAATCCACAAGCCCAAACATTCAGGCTGTATAAGGAGAATGATGCACAGAAGCTTTGCCATCACATCATTAAGGACCTACCCAAGGGAGTGGTTAAAGCATTCTTTGGTTCCAGAAAGTCACTGCAACTGAGTGGTCGCTGTTGCTAAAAGCTGGTGGGTCAAAGTGTGACCTCTGTGACCTGGGAGTAGGTGTTTTGATTTCAGCACCCATCACAGAGCTGCTTGTGCACAGGAAAATGGTGCACTTCCATCTGAGCTGCTCTGGACTCAGGGAAGGGAGGCAGCATCTGTGGGCTGCAGAGGGAGATGGCTGGCAGGGTAAGGGGAGCCTCTAGTGCACACCAAGGTTTTTGGAGAAGAACAGCCACCCATCTAACACTAACTTTATGCTTCCATAAAGTTACATTTCCATAAAGAAAATGTTTCCATCAACATTTTGTCCTGACTTTTAATGGTGTGTGGAAATTCAGAAGTCTTGCAGCAGCTGGGTACCAGCACAGGAACCAGCACCCAGCAAATCAAACCAGATCCTTCTAGCTGGACCGACCTGTGCCTTTAGTTCAACACATCCCAAATCCATCTCAAACTCACCATCAGCAGCTCTTCCCCTGGACACCACCACCAGCCTGCTGCATGATGGACACCCTGTCCCTGAGGTGCCCCTTTCACCCCGCTGTGTCCCCGGGCTGGCGTCCCCCTGACAGCGCTTCCCGCATGTTGCTTCAGCGGGAGCTCGCACAATACTGGGCTTGGTGCCACCCAAGGGGAGCACACCCAAAACCCGGCCCTTCTTGCACAGGCAATTCTGCAGCAAGATCCCTGCAGCTGTGAGCTGGAGGATTTGCTTTGCCCTCCTTTGCCAGTTTGTTGGGGAAAGGCTGGAGCCAGGGGTGACCTATTCCCTGCACAAATGGCCACTGAGGCCTCGGCAGGGATGAATCTGACACGGGCATGTCCTCTGTAGGTGCATCACAGCACACAAACTCCTCACTCCTGCTGCTCTCAGCTATGAGGAAGCTTCTCCTCCCTGAAACTGTGGAGATCGTGCAACAAACTGTTCCCAGTGACCTGCCAGAGCAGCTGGCTGTCACACAGCCAAGCAGTGCTCAAGCTGTTGAACAAGATTTGTTTTCTGGAGGGGAGCGTTAGTAGTGGCTTAGAGGCAAGACTGTGCTACCATGGGGGTCACCTGTGTCCTGCCTGCAGCCCAGTGGTGTGAGGGTGATGGTGGGCAAGGGCTGCTGAGGCCTTCTCAGCTGGCAGTAGGACAAATGCAGTCTTAGGTGGCTCTGCCAGACTGGTTTTGGGCTGGCCGGAGGATCCCATCACTGAGCACATAGGTGGGGATGAAGACAGATGGTGGAGGAATGAGGATAACCTGCAGCTTTCCTTGCCCTGTGCATGGCCTCTGTGGGTATGGCTCCTCAGGCAACAGGGCTGAAGCAGATGAGAAGTGAGCATCCCATCCTCAATATTTGGAGTGGCCAGGATTTGGTGCTCATGTTCCATCCTGGAGGTGAGATTAACATGGCCTGGAAGATGGTGCTGCTTGAGACCCAGCCCAGCCTTGCTGCTCTGAGCAGGGTGGTCCCAGAGGTCCCTCCTGCTCTGTGTTATTCTGGGATTTGATAATCTTGAGCCACTGTGTAGGTTAGTTCAGAGTTTCCATGTAGCAGCACCCAGAGTTGGATCAGTGAAATCAAGGTTGCAAACACCTTGGTCACCTACCTTGGTACAAACAAGACCCTTTGGAAAATGTTAATCTCAGCTGCTTTCTTGTTCCTGGACCAGAGACTAATCTTCTACCAGGCAATTTAGGATGCTGAAGCCAATGGCTCCTTATGGCTACCAGGTGATAATTTTAATCTATTATCACTCAGTGGATTATCTATCACCCAGAATGGTTTTATATTGTGCTATTCAAGGGAAACAAGGCATTCCCAGTGCAAAGGAGTGGTACCTATGGATCCTAGCAACAGGCATGTCCTTCCACCTAGTCCTTCCTGCAGCCTGGTACCAGGCAGTCTTCATCTGACTAGAACAGGTGTTTAAAATAATTTTCCCAGGGCTTCTTCATTTATTCTCCTCTTTCCCACTCTTGTCCTTTCCCACCTTCATCATGCCCTTGAGAATAATCTCAGGAGAAAAAGCGTAGCCTCCTGGGAGCCATACAGCAGTGCAGGAAGAGGTTTCTCTGTATTTCCCACTCCAGGAGAGTAGAAGGATCCTCTGTTCTGCCTCAGACCTGTGGAGACAGAGCAAACCACTGCCTCCATCCTGCCATCCCTGCAGGTCTGAGGTGACTGAGTGGCTTTTCAATTACAGGGTGTGCCTTCCCATACCGCTCCTCCCTTCGCCTGCCGGAGCGGGACCACATCATTACCATGAAAAGCCCCATGATCTGAACTCTCCAGGGCACAAGTAGATGCTCTCCTGTCAGGATATTCATGTTTTCCTTCTCTGGAGGACCAGCAGCTCATTACCATAGGGAGCAGCACTGCAGTGCTGGCTGCCCCTGTTCCTGGACAGCCCTCTTCCTGAACAATGGAAATCAACTCTCATTGAATTATTACGGCACCTTTTATTGCCGGAGTGCTACAGCAGAAAAGATGCAGATATCAGAGGAGGATTCCAGTCATTACCACTCTTCAGCCTTTGATTAACATTAAATACCTCTGCAAACTTCATGCCACATCACAGGCTTCCCACGCGACACCGCCAGTTCTGCTTTAGTGTCACCACAGAGGTTTGCAAATAGGATTTTTTAAAAAGTATTTTTTTAAAAAGCAGGTAGGTAGGTCTGCAGAGCTGGGTTCTTGTTCACATCTCCCCAGACTGAGGCACAAATCACAAACCCAGGTCAGATACCCACCTGATGTACCTTGAGCAACAGGGACCTACCCAAACAGCCTTGAACTCTTACATGGTCAAACATGCTGTGGGGTCTTTTTCCAGCCTGCATTCACCTGCCCACCTACTCTCTTCATCCCCAGAGCAACCACCAGCAGAAACACCTCTGCATAGGGCCCTGACACAGTTCTGGGGACAAAAGAGCCACCCCTTCCTTACCTTCTGCCACTGATGCTCCTCAGGGCTTTACTAGAAAAAAAAATCATGATTTTTGAAACAGGTGTTATTTGGAGAGCAAAGAGAGCCCACAGAAAGCTTGAAGCCACCCAAAACCCAAGGCACATATACACAGCCCCACCATGAGGGCTGCTGCCAAGTAGGGCACCTCATAACCCCCCTGAAGTGAGAGGTGCCTTACTGAGCAGAAGCCTCAGTGGTGAAGCTGTGCTTCACATTTCCACACTGGAATAACCTGATGGGGTCTGAGATGCAAGCACTGGTTCAGCTGGGACATCAGGGACACTTTCCAATCATCTTCAGAATACCTCTGAGGGTTTTCAAGGGGTTGTATTTTGTCAGGGTCACCTCTCACCATCTCCCTGCAAGGGAAGAGCCAAGCCATGGGCTGGAATCTCAATGTGCATACAGAGCTTGTTTGGAGCCATTGCGCTTTTACTGCTCCCTCCATCCTGAGATAGGGAAGTCGTGGAGGGAATGCTGTTTTGGAGGGAGATCTCTAGCTCTGTGGTGAAGTGCACATGCCATGAGATGGAGCTGCTGCTCTGGTAAAGGTTCCTTTTGAAGCTTCAAGAGTTAGGAGATTTTTTTTTTTTTTAATCTTTCCTGAAGTCAGGGAGCCAGGGAGTCACTCACATGAGTCCTGTGCACCCTCACCAGTGCTCCCACAGCTGACACGGCCCTGACAGCCACCTCCTGGGGCCAAGCCCACCCCCTCTTCCCACGCCAGCCAATGTGTTTTGCCCTCTGAGACAGGACAAACACACGTTTCCCTTTGTTTCCAGCTCCACACCTAGTTTTTTTCTTTGCATCATGAAGGGCTGGCTACTCATCTGTAATTCAAAAGAAAGCAATGACTCACTAGGCTACATCGCTTTCCAAGGCAAAGCATTTCATGCATTTCGCAGGCACGCTAGCCCCAGCCCGGGTTATGAAATAACCTCTGCTGGTGGCGCATATTCTCCCCATCTCCATGTCCTTTGAAAAACCAGAGGGCTCAGGCTTCCACCCTGCACAGGCACAGAGTGCAGGATGGGATTTGTGCTTAAATCACACATTTGCACTGTGTGAGGAATGCCAAATGCCATCCCCGCTTTAAAACCTGGCTGGCCACACGTGGGCATTAACCCAGCCTAATTAAAAGGTAACAAAAACCTGAAGTTTCACTTTTGCCAATAGGTTTCCAAGCACCAGGTGAAGGGTCTCAAAGGCAGGTGGAGCCTCAGCTGCCAGCCCCTCACATCCCAGGGGACACCCTGCATGGTCTCTGGAGCTGCAGCCCCTGGTTTTCCCAGGAACAGCAGGGCAGGGGAGTGTGAAGGGACTTAAAAACAGATGAGAAATGCCTTACCTTGAATGATAAGCCAGTCTTCACCATTTTGGGGCTACATCTTTCATCCCCAGGCCAAAGTGGGACAGTGTCTACAATAGTCTCTTCTCCCTGGGTTGGGGTGGTATTTTGATACCTGTGTTTCCATTCCCCAGTGCCTCTTCCTGCAGCCTGCTTGATCCTGCCTGTCTTTCCCCCACAGGAGACTGGAGACAGTGGGTCTCTCCAAATTGTGCACTTTGGGCTGGTGTGACTGAGCTGCCAAAGCGGAGAAGAGGAAACATCACCAAGGTGGTGAAGTGCACGGGAAGTCCTTCGGCAAACTTCCAGCCAGCCCTGGGTCTGACCACTGGCAGATGACAAAACACCAGGCTTAGAAAATATCCTGTTCCTAGACCTCCAAATTATTTCTGGGTTCATATTGATATGTCCATGTACCAAGTGCCCTGTGTTTGCTTGTGGAGGGCAACTTGGTGACATTTTCATCAAAGGCGTCAAAAAAGCAAGTAATTGCTAATGCCCATTTACTGTACAAACTCAGTGCTGAAAAATTTGGTGGGGTTTCTTGGATGAATCCATAAGCTTTTCAGGAGAAAGTCTGTAATTCTCTATGCATTATATGGTTTTACAATCTTCACTTGGAAGCAGATTTGAATTTCCACTTAAGGCTCTGAAAACCGTCCTATTGAGATACCAGCAGATAAGATCTTCACTCAGGATACCTCTGTGAAAGAGCAGCCTTTCACAGTCAGCAGCATTTTTCAAAGAATGCTCTCAATTTTCATATCTAGATATATCATCTTAGTTGAATAACCATTATTTTGCCTTGAAAAAAAGATGCAGAGCCTCTTAAGCATCATTCCATTGGAGTCCAGATTTTAATCTGCCTCCTCTAACCACAAAGAGAAAATGCACTGAGAAGGGGACCTGTGCCAGCCCTCTCTGTTTTTTTCTGGTAGTGAAGAGGGGCGAGCATCATCGTGGGTCCTTCCTCCCACCACCTGATGAGCGCAGAGTACAGACACAGATATTTTGTGCTCCGTCAGAGGCACATGTGGGGGTTAATCTTGAGCTTTTTGGGGAGCACTGGCTGGTTGAAACCCAAAGCCAGCAAGCTTCTTGAAGTTGGTTTTATGCGGCGAACAAAGCTGTACAATGGACTGAAAATGAAATGTAAAAAATAAAAACCCACAAGCCATTAGAAGTATTTCATTAACAAAAATTCTGCTTTTACCCAAATAAAATAGTTGCAGTCCATTTTCCCCTATGAGTCAAAGTTCTGCTGCCTGATGGGTGATTTTGGTTGCACCCTTTTGGCACTTCATCCCAATCCACACCTTTGCACGCGTGTATTCGAAAGAGACACTTTGGTTTGAGGTTTGAAGGGAGCCAAGGGCTTGCAGCCCGCAGGGTTTTGTACACTCAACAGGGAAAAACAAATACAGAGAGCTTTGAAACAGAGCAGCTGCTGCCTCGCTTCCCCACTCAGAGCCGAGGTGGTGACGGCCGAGCTTGTAGAGGAGCATGCCTTAAATGTGCCACGGATTGAAACGGAATTTCTGGAAAACACACGGCACGGCGCTGGACCACGGTGATGGGGGGCTTGTTCTGCCCAAGAGGCTGCGGCACGTGGCCCTGCCATACAGCTATTTTGCTGAATTGCAGCCATATTTCTGTCAGTACAAGTGATGGTCTATATGAGGGATTAATCTGACACCAGACAGTGATTCTTAATCCTTCAGTATATCATAATCTATTTACTTTGCATGCTAAGAGGATTTCAGCTTAAAAATATACAGGAAGTGATACTAGAAATGTACATAAGGTCCAGAATGCTGTTTCCTAAAATTGCAGTTTTTCATAAAAAAATATCCTCACATGGTTTTCTTGGAAAAGTCCTGTCTGTCCAGGGAAAAAAAAAAGTGTTGAATAGGGGTTTAACTGGAAATAGGCAGATGTTTCCCTGTAGGCTTCAGCCCTGTGACCATTTTCACCCTCCTCCTTCCCACAGCATTTTGTGCATGGCAGTGTGACATGAAAGGAGAGCTCACCAGTACAGCAGCTTCCTCAGCTGGGAGGTTCACCTGCAGACTTTTCACTGACAGAATCAAAACAGGGAACCATGGTTGCTTTGGAACCAACATGGGATTTTATGTGCATTAATTGCTGCTCAAAGTGTATGAATTAGCAGCAACTGGCTAACACAGAGGTCAGCACAGGGAAAACCACAAACCAGTGGTTCCTTATTCAGCTATAATCACCTGTTTTCTCTGCTCCCTGCCAGGAAGGCTGCCTACAAAATAACTGTAATAAGTCGTGTTAGTGGGCACAACTTCTGAAACTTACAACAGAATTTTTAGTTATAAATCTTTAATAATTTAAGTCATGCTCAGCCATAATGGCTTGGGTTCCCAAAGCAGGTCCTGCACCCAAAAGAGGAGTTGCTCACCCCAGCCAGCAGCAGCCCTGTCCAGCCTCTGCCCACCTCTGCACAGCCCACTAAGGGTGTTCCCATCACCACCTGTCCCAGCTGCCTGCCACACGCAGGGGTTCAACAGCAAAGCAGGGACACAACCCAGAGCAAATGCTCTGGTAACAGCAAATAGGTCATGGATTATTCCAGGTCCGTGAAGCACCAGCGCAGAAACTAAGGGCAGCTCAAGCTGGGGAATGTTCTCCCATCTGTCCCTCCTCCTGCTCACCCCAAATCCTGGCCCTTCAGTTCCTGGCATGAGAGCTCCAGGTGCCTTTGGAGCAGGCACTCCCGTGCAGAGGCAGCTGCCAGCCCTCGGGCACGGGGCAGGAGCTGCGCGGGGCCGGCCCAGCCCTCGGCACTGCGGCCGCAGCCCCCGGGCCCCCGGCAGCTGCGGGCTCCAGCAGCAAGCACGATTTTTATAAAAAAATTAAATAATAATGGTAGCCATGCACCCAGCAGCCTTCTTGCTGGAGAGGTGAGGCATGAGCCAAGTAGGCAGCTCTCTCAGAACCGGGTTGCCCTAAAAAGCTTGGCAATCCTGCTGGTGCCTGCCCCTGGAGCCGGGCACCAGGCGCCGTGCCACCTTACCTGCCGTGACTCATGCTCGGGGTGGCAGTGCCTGTGCCAGCCTTGAGGTAGCCCACAATGGGAGGAGTTTGCAAAATAGGAAGGGTGCTGGGCCCCCTCCCAAACCCAGGCACGACCCTTCCAGCCCGTGCTCACCCACTTGGGAAGTCTTGCCCACCTTGCTGGCACTGACTGGAAAAAAATGGAAACAAATGGAGCCGAGCATTGAGGGCACAGCCATGATTTGGTGTGATCTGACCAGGTCTCCCCTTGTGTCTCCAAAACCACCTGTGCTCAGCAGCCAGCTTCAACGCCATGCTCCAGGTCTGTGTGAGTGGGACAGGAAAAAGCCCAAACCACGGTGTGGGAGTTGCTGGATAAACCACTGATCAGTTGCACCTGGTATTCCTGGTGCCTAAATCAGGGGGGGAAGGTCAGGGCACACGAGCATCCCTTGGAGTCCAACACCCCAGAGCAGAGCCCTGGCCCAGCCCCACTGTGGGACACTGGATGAAGAGGCTTAGGATCACGTCACCAAAACCAAAATTCAGGCTCCCCTCTTGGCTATGTCTCTCAGCATCACTTACTGAGTTATAGAGGGACACAGTTAACAAGAATGATGAAGTGTGAAGTGTGCCTCATTTTTGTTTAAAGAGGGTAGAAGGTGTGTGTCTGGGGGATAGTGTGTTGCACACCTGCTAGATCTTATCTCTCAAGTGCTCACTAAATCTGGGACAGCAACCTCGGTTCATTTTGTGCCCAGCACAGATTTTTTGTTCCCCCTCCCCAGCCCCAGGAGGGCTGTGACGACTTTTTCTCCTTTAAAAGGAAGGGCTTGGGGATGCATGGACTGATGCACCAGCACACGTGGCCCTCACTCAAACTGCCTGTACAGCCACACTTTGGTGATTGCAGAAGAGAACAATTATTTTATAGTAGAAGTATAGGTATATTTTTAAAAAATACTTACATATCTTTTATCCATATACATGCGCAAAAGGAGACAACAAGAACCACTTAAAGAAAAATCCCCTGACATTGACCCAGTCACTCGTCCCCTCCCAGAGCTCCCTGCTGCACCGATGGGTGCGGGATGCCACCCCCGCCTCGGGGCTCTGCCATGGCTGCGACCCTGGAAGGTTGCGGGGGGCTGGCGGGGTGGCTCCTGGGGCCGATCCCACTGTTCTCCGGCCGCAGCCGCAGCATCGCAGTGCCAGCCCCGCTCGCTCTCCGCCAGGATGCTGGAGCGGGAAGGCGGGGGCAGGTGGTGCGGGAGGGGGGATGTGAAACCTTCCCCAAAGCAGCCGCGGGGAGCATTGGCACCTCTCACCCCGCTGCCGTCCCCACTGCCCGAGGCTGCCAGGGGACACCAGGGGTGGGGACACACAGCACAGCCCCGGAGCTTCCAGGTGCAGTGGGCACGAGTGCAGGACCCCAGGGAGGAGGGTGGGAATTTGGGGCTGCTCCCCGGGCAGCGCATCCATGCCCCAAGCAGAGGAGCAGTGGCCCGGCGGGTCCACGCATCCCCTGTCCTGTGCAAGTAGGAACAGCCCCAGCACCAACAGGCAGCTTCCAACAACTGAAGTGAAGGTCTGAGGGGGAAAAAATGAGGGGGAAATTGTCACGAGAAAAAATATCATCTCCCTGTCTTCCTTGGCTGGACCGCGGCCGGCAGCGGCTGAGGATGGTACGGCCGGGAGCCGGGGCTGGAAGCGCAGGTGCTGAACCCGCACTGAAGGACAGAGGGACAGAGGGACAGAGGGACAGAGGTCCGGCTGGATGTCCGAGCGGCCCTCGCAGCCCGCCACCGGCACCCAGGCCCGCCCGCGGGTCCCGAGTTTGGCGGCTGCGCCACCGATGCTGGGGGGAAATCGCAGCTCCGGGCAGCGCTTGCCCGTCCCGTGGGTCCCACCGGCGCCGCGGGGCACCAATAAATTCGTCACCAATTAAGCGTCAATTAACGCAGGAGCGGGTCCCCAGCCCGCAGCTGCAGAAGCGGCGGTGGGTCCCCCCCTCCAGAGCACCCGCAAACTCATCACACACATCCTCACCTGCTGGCACCCCCCAGGAAATATTTCCCTGCTCCTCACTCCCCCCAGGGGAGTTTTATGAGGAAGAGGAGGCAGGAGAGAGGAAGGAGGACACGACACCACTACATTTATTACTTTAGATTTTATTGGGGTGGGCGGGAAGAAAGGAGGGGGGTTGCCTTACAGTTGAAGGGGTTACGGCATCAAAAGTCACACGTACACTGTCCCTGTCCCCGCTGCGGGGCGAAGCTGCCGGGAAGCGCCAGCCCGGGCGGGGGAAGCAGGAACGCGGGGCTGCAGCCCCGACCCGCCACAGCGCACCGACCGACACAAGGGGCTCGAAACAACCAAAACGAAAACCAAACCAAAAAACACACTCTGAAAAGCCGTGCGCCCCCCCTCCCCAGCCCCAAACCAGAGCTGCTTATCCCTGCAAGCCTCCCCCCAAAAAATAAACCAAAACTTTTTTTTTTGCAGCTTTTTTTTGTTTGTTTCCTTTTAATTTTTTTTTCCAAAAGTTTTGGGTTTTTTTGGTCTGCAGGTTGCGGATCAACTGGGCAGCCTTTCCTCCCTCCCCCTTTGCCTCCCTTCTGGACACCTCCCGTGGCTGCTTCCATGCCCCCCGCACCCTCAGCCCCAGGACGGCACAGCCAAGCTTGTGCAGAGCCCTCGAGGATGGACGGAGGACATGAGACCGGGAAAGATTCATATTTTTTAGGGAAGAAATCGAAATTAAAAAAGATTTTTTTTTTTTACGTTCTGTTCCATGTTAAACTCTAGGTAAATGCCAACCCAACAGCATCAACTAAAAATAATCGTGGTCACTGGAACGGACCGAGTATTTACACCATTCCTGCCGCTCCCCGCGGCAAGAGGCTGTGCAGGACTGGCGAGCCGGGGCTTCCACACCCGCAGGGGCTGAGGGTCCCCGCACAAAGCTGGGGGGCACTGGCAGGGCAGGAGCCAGCCTGCACCTCTGCCCGGGGGGCAGCAGGGGACACGCTTGGCTTTTTAATTTTCTTTTTTTTTTTTAAACTCCTCTTCTGTTGCGTTTAAAAAAATAATAATTATAATAAACCTGGTGGAGTGGTGCAGGAAGCAAATAAATATCAGTCAGTAGAGATGGGGGTGGCAGGACCTCCCCAGGACATCGCCACTGCTAACGAAGAGGGAGGAGGAGGAGGAAGAGCCCAGAGTCCTGCCCAGGAGGTGGTGGGGAGTCCCCGGGTGGGGGTCAGTGGCAGCTCGGGGGGATGGTGACCGGTCCCTCACAAGACCTGGAAGCGCCAGGACGCCTGGTCCTTGTAGTCAAGGCAGTCGGGGGAGTTGAAGTTGAGCTTCCAGGAGGCAGCAGCGGCAGCGGCGGGCTCCTTGTAGTCCAGGCAGTCGGAGGAGTTGAAGGGCAGCCCTGTGCCGCCGTAACCTTGGTGGTGGTGGTGGTGGTGGTGATGGTGGTGGTGGCCCGAGCTCTGGCTCAGCGGGTGGTGGTGGTGGTGGCCCGGCACCGAGGAGGGCCCCATGGGGCTGAGCTGGTGGGGATGGTGGTGGGAGTGCATGGGCGCCAGGTAGGAGCTGCAATCCACGCCCCCGAAGTAGGACGAGGAGGGCGGTGCGGGGTAGCCCTGGCCGTACCCCCCGCCCTGGCTGTAGGACACGGGGTAGGAGGCGGAGGCGGCCGAGGCGGCGGGGCCGGCCCGCTGCATGCAGGAGGCGGCGGCCGGCGGCAGCGGCTCGGGCACCGTCACCCCCGCGGGCGCCGCGCCGGGAGAGATGGAAGCCGGGCTCCAGATGGATGACGCCGGGGTGCTGAGAGAGGCCGGGGCGCCCACCGGGGCTGAGGAGGCCGAGCTGGAGGAGGAAGACGAGGCGGAGCTGGAGGCCGCTGCCGGCGGCGTGAACTGCCCGCTGCTCTCCGAACCCGAGCTCTCCCGAGCGGGCGACGATTTCTTCTTGGCCGGGCGGCTCTTGGCCCCGCCGCCGCTCTGCTGCTGCTGCCGGCACTTGGCGCGGCGGTTCTTGAACCAGACCTGCAGGGAGAAAATGGGGTGCAGGGCAGCAAGGAGCGTGGTGGGGTGAGCAGGGGCCCAGACAGCCCCAGAAGGGGCTCTTCAGCCTGCGAGCACCCAACCACCCCTCACCTCGGTACCCACGAACACTGTGCACCCCTCACACCCCCAAATGCAATCCCACCCCTGCCCAGCAACCCAGCCACCCCACAGCCTGCCAAAAGCCAGGGTCAAAGGCTGTGGTGTCCCAGCTCGTGCACATCCCTGGCACAGTGACAAAATACGGATTTGGGGGACAGATCCTGTGTTGGGTGCTGCCTGCGTATCCCGCCCTCTTGGGTATCCATTGAGCAGTGCCCAGAGGAAATACCTCTGGGAAGCACCCAGGTGGTAGGGCTGCTATACCCTGGAGCAGGTGGAGGGTGACAGAAAAATATTAATAAAATTAAAATTAATACAAGAGAATAAAAAATAAAGATAAATGCTCCCTCTGTGGCTGAATGTCCCCACAGTGGGACAGACAAGCAGATGGGAGCCCACACGCATCCCCATCCCGGAGGAAAGACGGATGAGTGTGGATGGAGCAGCCGGTCTGAGCAGTGCCAGCTGAGCTGGGGTGGTCCTGCATCCCCCATCCCACAGTGGTGCAGGATTCCCCCTCGCAGGTCCGGTACCTGGACTCGGGATTCGGGCAGGTTGATCTTCAGGGCCACCTCCTCGCGCATGAAGATGTCAGGGTAGCGGGTCTTGGCAAAGAGCGCCTCCAGCACGTCCAGCTGCGAGCGGGTGAAGGTGGTGCGCTCCCGCCGCTGCTTCCGCGGGGTGGCTGCGGGATGAGCACCACCACGCCGGTCACGCTGGGCGCCCACGCACCTCCCGCACGCCCCGGCACGGGGGAGCCCCGGTGTCCCCGGGACAGGAGCCTGAGGCGCGCCCCAAGGAGCGGCAGTGTCCCCGCGGCTGCCGCACCCGTCCCGCTGCGGGCAGGGCGAGGGGCACAGGGCTGGGGAAGGGTCAGGCCTGGCTCCAGCAGGAGCTACGGGGAGATTTCGTTGTGTCGAAATGAATTAATTTTTTTTGGTTGTTGTTGAAATCGAAAGTTCTTTATCCTTAAAAATCCCTAGGGAAACGAAGGCACCCTGGGAGCAGGGGGGCAATTGAGCTAGACCCCCAAGTCCCCAGGCAGGGGTGCAGGCAAACAACCAGCCCACCACCCACCCTGAGCCGTGCGGCCCCACCAGCTCCTCCAAACCCGCACGGATGGAAGTTTTCCCCCTCCGCTGGCTGGAGGGTGGGGGGACTGGGGGGGCCGCGGTGCGCGGCACTCACCCGGATACCCCACGGAGGGATGCAGCAGGTCCATGGCCGGGCCCGTCAGCCCCAGCCCATTCATGCCGTAAGGAGGCTGTTTGAGGTAAGACATCATGCTAGAAGCCGGGCAGTTTTCCTCCAAAATCCGGCAGGAAAAAAAAAAAAAATCAAAACCAAATCGAATGTATGAGGTGGGGAAGGGGGAATGAAAGGAAAAAAAAAACTGACAAAAAGAGCCCCCGAAAAAATCCCCAAATAAGAGGCAAAAAATTAAAAAAAAATTTTAAAAAGAGCCAACGACACTTTAAAAACGGAGCACAAAGTCGGCGTGAAAGGAGTTTTTTTCGTTCAGTCCTGCCGTCACCGCCACGAGGTCTTCGAGAGATAGCAGGTGAAGAGAGAGAAAAATAAAAACGAAGGAAAAAAAAAAATCAAAATAACAACGAGGATCGAGAAACAGGCGGATTTCTTCCCCGCGCAGAGGCGAGGCCGGAGCGCCTGGGGAGAGAGCGGAGAGAAGCGGGTGAGGCTTCGGCCGCCCGAGCGCTGCCCGGGGCTCCCGCGGGGCTGCGCCCACCCGGCGCGGGGGCTCCGCGCGGGCGGCTTCCGATTGTTAATTTTATTATTATTTTATTTTAAACGAAGGCGAGTCGCGCGCAAGTGCCGAGAGGCAACAGTGCCCGGCGATCGGGAGAGATAAAGCAATTATTTAAAAAGATAATTGGATTAGGAATCAAAAGGAGGTATCAGAGGAGGGAAGTATAATTAATTTAAAAGCGAGCAGACGGGGACGTTTTAATTAGAAATGGATAAGAGTTAAAAAGGGGAAAAGGAAAAAAGAGCGCGCCGGCAGCCGAGCGGGCGACAGCGCGGGCAGCCGGGACGGGACGGCGGCGGGGCCCGCCCGGGGGGCTCCGGCAGGGCCGGCGGGGGGGACACGACACGACAGACCCGGCAGCGCCCGGGCTGGGGGCAAAACGCCGCAGATAAACGCGGAGGGGAGGAAGGAGGGGAGAGAGCCCGGGCGGAGACCCCGTCGAGCCCCGGGGGCAGCCCTCGCTCTCTGACACGATTCCCCCCCGCCGGGGCAGGGGGCACCCGGCCCGCGGGGCGGTGGGTGCCGGCGGGGTTCGCGGAGCCCCCCGCAGGCCGNGGCTGGGGAGGGGGCCGGGGGGGCGCTGCCCGAAGCCGAGCCGCGCACCCCCGACTTGTCGGGGTACCCCGCGTTACCTTGCCGGCGGCCCGCGCTGTCGGGGCGATGGAGCCGCGGCCCTGATGAGGATTGATCACCTACCCCCGGCCCTACCCTTGTATGTGCGCGCAAAGCAACTGCGTAACCAGCCCGGCGCCAATCCCCGGCCGCTCCCCGCCTGACTGACAGCCGCCCGGGCAATGGCAGCGCGGGGCGAAGGCTCCTCCGCACCGCCCCGCGCCGCTCCGCGCTCCCCCGCGCACCGGCCCCGGCGCCGCGGAGAGCCGGCCGGTGGAGCGAGGGGTGCAGGGGGTGGGCACGCAGGGCCCCGCGCAACCTCCGCAGAGAGGGCGGGTGGTGGGAATTGTTGGAGAAGTGCGGAAGAGGGAGGGCCGCTCCGCGCCCGCGCAGCTCTGCCCCCTCCCTCGGGGTGCCCCCCACGCCGCTCCGCGCCGTCCTCCGCGTCCCTGCCGCCCGGGGAGACCGCAGAAAAAGTTTCGGCCGCCGCCTTCGCCGGCACGGAGGGCGCTCCTGGGGAGGGAAGGCGGTGTCGCGCCCTCCCCCCCATCCCAATGCCCGCGGGCTCTCGCAAACTTTGTGCTTTAAAATCGCAATAAAACTACAGCGACCGCACCTTTCCTCGCGTGTCCCGATTTTAGGGGCTGCTACGCGCCGCGGGGGCGAGCGGGCGGGGGCCGCACGGGAGCCGTGGGGACAGGGGCCAGGTGACACCGGGCCCTCCGCGCCGCTCCGCGGGGCCCCACTCTTCGCTCGAGGCGGCGGGGTCGGGGCGCGGCGGCCGCGCAGGCGGCGGAGCGGCCCCGGACCTCTAAAGAGGCTCCGGTGCGCGGCTTTTGTTGGTCTCCCCAAATCAACTCCCTCTAATTGCAGTGGAGCTGAAAGCGAGCTAATGTTCAAAGGCGCTGCCCGCCGGCCCCGATCGGAGCGCGGTCTCCCGGGGGGAAGNAAGGAGGGGAGAGAGCCCGGGCGGAGACCCCGTCGAGCCCCGGGGGCAGCCCTCGCTCTCTGACACGATTCCCCCCCGCCGGGGCAGGGGGCACCCGGCCCGCGGGGCGGTGGGTGCCGGCGGGGTTCGCGGAGCCCCCCGCAGGCCGGGGCCCGGCGCAGGTCGGGTGGCAGCGCCGGGACCCGGCGTTGCATAACTTTGTCGGGGACGCGGCGGAGCGGGCCCGTCCCGGGAGGAGAGAGCGGGGAAGAGGAGGGAAATAAAAGTGAAAAAGAGAAGAGAGGGAAGAAAAAAATCCCGAGGCAGCCCCGGCCGGCCGTGCTCACCGCCCCTGCCCACGGCGCCGCGGGCCCGCTACGATCCGTCC
>VYZP01044766.1:35910-57726 GCA_013400635.1 Hypocryptadius cinnamomeus
CGCGGCGGCCGCGCAGGCGGCGGAGCGGCCCCGGACCTCTAAAGAGGCTCCGGTGCGCGGCTTTTGTTGGTCTCCCCAAATCAACTCCCTCTAATTGCAGTGGAGCTGAAAGCGAGCTAATGTTCAAAGGCGCTGCCCGCCGGCCCCGATCGGAGCGCGGTCTCCCGGGGGGAAGACTTTCCCCCCCATTTTATTTTGTTGTTGTTGGAGTTTTTTCCCCTTCTTTTCAAATCTTTTTCCTGTGCGAAGAGAGAACCGTCTAAGCCGGGCGGGAGGGAGCCGGCGAGTAGAGCGAAGGAGGTTAGCAAGCTCCTCCGCTCGCCCGCAAAAGTCAGCGACACGGGCACTTTTCCCCGTAACAAAGGCGCCGCGGCCCATTCACAAAAAAAAGCCAAGGCAGGAGGAGGGAGGAGGAAGAGTTTGCGGGGGCAGTTCTCCCCCCTTCCAGCCCCTCTCCCCCGTTTTGCCCCGGTCCTGCCGGGGCAGTTCCTGGCTCGGGCTGCGTTCCCCCCGCCCCCGCCGCCTTCCCATCACTTCGCCCCGCCGGGGTAGCCCCGGTCCTGGCGGGCAGCAGCCCCCCCGAGGCTTTCCCCCCCACACACACCAGGGGGTATCCATGCCCCCCCAAGCCTCCCGCAGCTCCCGCGGTTACCCAATCCCCAATTGCGGACGCCTCCCCGCAGACTCGGCCGGGGGCTGCGGGCAGGGCGGGCGCGGGGCTCTCCACCCCCCCGAGGTGACGGTCCCGGCGACTCCGATCCCCCGTTCCCTCCGCCGGACGGAGCCGGCGCCCTCCCCGCTGCGCCCAGGTAAGGTCGGCGGCAGGGCGGGAGCTGCGGGTGGGCAGGGGGCCGGGCTGCGCGACCCCGGCCCCGGCGAAGGGCAGGGGCAGTTCGGTCCTGCTGCGGGTCGGGGGCCTCCTGCGGCCGCTTTGCCGGCCTGGGGGCGAAAGACGGGGGACACACACACTTATTTTGCTCTCAGCCCAGCGACTGAGTTACTTTTTTCTCTTTAGAAGCTAGGCAAACATCGGCCTCCCCAGGAGGAGAGGATGCCCGCCCGCGGCCCCCCTCGCCCCAGGGGCAGCCCCACGCTTCGGGGCTCAGCAGTTCCCGGCCGGGCAGGCAGCGCCGCGGGCTTTGCCGCCTCTTCCCTCCCGGGCCCCCGCCGCGCTCCGCAGCCGCGGAACCCTCGGAGTGTGTTTCCTGCCGTCCCCAACTCCTGTATTTTTACGGGAGGGCAGAAGAGCACGGCCGAGCCCGCTGCCCCAGTCCCCCCAGCGCCGGGGTGTTCCGCGCATCTTCCCAAACTTCGCATGGGGCCAAATCCACCTGCGGGCCCCGGGGCAGCCCCCAGTTTCCCAGGCCGGTACATCCCGCGGCATCGGCGGCCGCTCGCACAAAACCGGGCGCTTCCCTCCTCCACGGGGGACTTCTTTTGGCGAGAGCGGCAAGGCGCAGCGCGGAGCGGGCCGCAGTCGCACCTGGAGCCGCCGGCGCTGTTGCGGTCCCTGGCGGAGCGGCAGCCGCGACCCGCAGGGTTCGGGCTCCCCCCGCCCGCTCCGCTCCCCGCGGGTGCGTTCCCTGCGCGCCCGCGGCCGAGCTTTGGCCGCGCATCCCCCCCGCCGCTGGCGGGCGGCATCGGCCCCGCTGGGAAAAGTTTTACCTCCCCCTCCCCGAGTTGCATTTTATTAAAATCAAACGAAAAACTTTTCCGTCCGATGGGTTTCGTTGCGTTGGCGAAGCGGCGGCGGCCGAGGCGGCCCGGGGCGCGGAGCCCCGCCGCCCCTCCCGCCGGGATCGGTCCCTTCCCGCCCCCCGCGCCCCCTCCCCGGCCGACTGAAGGCGGGAGGGGTGAAGGGAGTTTCCCAGGTAAAGAGGAAAGCGGCAGTTACGGTAAGAAAGATTCGGGTTTTATTGAAAATTTTATATATGACTCGGTGTTGTAATAAATAAACGAGACGAGCTCCACGAAGGGACGATGCGAGCGCGGGACACGCTTGGGGGCACAGGACGGGGCGGGGTGCGGTGGGGAACGCGGCCGGGCGCAATAAATAACGCGGAGCGGGCGGCGCGGTCCGGTCCGGTCCGGTCCGATCCGCGGGAGCTGGCGGGTGGGAAGTGTCGCGCTGTCCTGGGCCGGGCCGGTCTCTGCCCCGGGCTGCCCCACTCCGCTCGCAGCCGCTCCCAGGGTTTTGTGCCAGCTCTGGGGGAGAAGCCCCCCGAGTAAACCAGAGCAGCTCGGCTCTACTCCCGGGGAAATGTAAAACTGATGTAATAAACCACTGGTAAATACAGCACATTTTTAATAATAACTGGGGTGGATCTGACCTAACTATAAAATGTAGGTAGCTTATTAAGTATTACATATGGCAGGACTAGATGAAACCATTCCCAATGATTTTTCTTTCCTATATCCCCCTCTCTAATCCTATTACGACAAAAACATTTTTATTTCAAAACTCAGCCCTCCTCCAGCTCCAGAAACCAGGATAGACTATTTCTTCTCCTCCTTCCGCCCATCTCCGGCATCGCCCGCACGCCAGGGGTCTCGGCGATTCCATTTCCAACGCTTTCGGCAGGAGAGCTGAGCCCACAAGGAAATCATGGGACAACGCGAGTTCGCTTGAATGGAAAACAAAAAAAACCAACGGAGTGGGGCCCGGCGCAGCCTAGATCTGGCCTAAGAAAATGGAAAAAAGTTTAATTTTTTTCAAAACATCTTTTTCTTTTTTTTTTGTTTTTCCCAGTCTCATGTCGGCATTTTAAGAACGTAAGAAAGCCGCGCTGCGATTTCGCTGCCGCCGCGGGTAGGCCGCTCACTGCAGAACGCATTTCTCTTCCTTCTTGGCCATCTTGCCTTTGTTTTGCTCGAGGGTCCTCTCCAAATGCTCGTCCTCTTCCTCGGCCCTGCGGAAAGAGGCGCGGTGAGGGGCTGCGCGGGATGCGCGCCGGCCCCGCTCGCATCCGCGGCCGCGCCGAGTTCCCCCACGGCCACGGCGCCCGCGGACTTGGACCAAACTTTCCGTGGGGACCGTGGCGGCCCGGCGGGGACCCCCTTCCCCTTTGCCCGACTCACTGCTTCTCCTGGGCGTCCAGGTCCCTGACCAGCGCGTCCCGTTTGTTAACGAGAATAACGAGTTCGTCCAGCAAGAGCTGCTCTCGCCTCTTCTGCGCCTCGGTCTTCTGCCAGTCTGCGGGAGAAGCACAACAAGAGCAGCGGTGAGAGCGGCGGCCGCAGCCCCGGCACAGCCCGGCCGGAACCCGCGCCCGCTGCGGCCCGCTGCGGCCCGGTACGGCCCGAAATGTCCCAACGCAGCCTGGCACAGCCCGGCCCGGCTCAGTACAGCCCAATGCAGCCGGCACCAGCCCGGTACAGCCCAAGCCAGCCTGGCACAGCCCGGCCCGGTAGAGCCCAATGGAGCCTGGCACAGCCCGGCCCGGCCCCGGCCTCTCTCCCCAGCGAGGGCACGGCGGGGACAAGCGCAGCCCGGCGGCGTTTCGCCCTCCTTGGCTTGGGGGAGCTGAGCAGCGATTTTGGGGTCGTTTGGGTGGGGGTTTCTTTCCTTTTTCTTTTTTTTTTTTTCTTTTTAGTGTAAAATTTGTTTTTGCCCACGCCTGTATCCACTGGCGGGCATGGCCACTGCCGGGTTTGTCTCCCAGAGGAATGCCCGCTTCCCGCAGCCCGGCTTCTCTCTGCGCACTCCTCTCCCGCTCTCAGCGGCTGCAGGAATCTCACACAGCGCACCATATGCTCCGCAGTAACTTTAAAGGCAGGTATCGCTTAATTAGCATTTCCCACTTTGAAGTAAAAATACACTTGCTACAGAATATCGCGGGGCCCCTCCAGCCCCGGCGCTGGCAGCCAGCGGCGGGTGGGCAGCATCGCTATTCCCAAAGGGATTCCTCCGGCCGCGGCCCGGCCCGGCCCGGCGCAGCCCCCCGGGGCCGCCCGCAGCCTCGGGCTCTCCAGCCAGACCGTGAGGGCTTGTCGCTGTCAGTCAAGCCCCAGCCTTCCCCGCCTCCCTCATTAAGAAGGTAAACAATGAAAAGCAGGAGCAGTAGATTATGAGGGAGATAGCAGGACAATTGAGGAGCGGGAGGGAAAGAGGACACCAGCTCCAAAAAAAAAAAACCAACCACCGGGAGAAGCCATCGCCACCGGCCCGGCGGTGTCCTCCTCCTCCCCGGCCGAGCTTCCCGAAGCCGAAGGGGAGAGAGGGTGCAGTCCTTTTGGCTTTCTCCCCCACCCACCCGCGCTCTCCATTGCCCTGGGCGATCATGTTAAAACTCACATGGCTGGTGCTTATTCAGATAAGCCGAACAATGCTCCCCACCGGTTACCATGTGAATCTTCACAAACCCCGCAAGAATGCGGTGGTTCAAATCCCCCTGACCCCCCTCCAAAGCCAAATTTATTCAAGACAGCAAACTGCTCAGAAGCTTTATGAAAGCAAGTGGTGCTAGAGGGAATTCAGCCTTGTATTTACAAATTAAAAATTAGATGCATCATCATGCAATGAAGGTTGGAAGAGCGGCAGAAAGGCAGGAATGTGTAACCGCTTTTATCGCGCCCTCCTCGCCGTCCGCCTGGGCACACGGGCCCACGAGCGAGCCCCAGGAAAGGCAGCACGCGGGAGAACCCACGGCACACGCGTGTGCAGGCACCGCGAGCAGCGAGCTGCACGGCCGCGTCCCGCAGGCAGCGGCCGAGCCGGTGCGGTGGCACCAGAGCCCTTCCCGGAGCACCGGCCTGGCAGGGCACTGCCCAAACTTCCCGGGAGTTTCCATTTTTCTCCTTCTTTTCCTTTCTCATTTTCTTTTTTTTTTTTAAATGTGTCCTTTCCCCTCCACCGTTCCTAAGGGAATAATTTTTTCAGGTGTACACAGATTAGAAGTGGAGTTAGCAGCTAAAATTACTGGTAATCCAAGCCATTTTTTCCTGCCACAAAGCTGCTTTAATTTGGGTAGCAGCCTTTTAGGTTGGAGCAGTCTCCAGATTTGCACTGCTGCTTCCCCTTCTGCTCTTTTTGGGCAAAGCTCCTTCACTTCAACCCCTTTTAAAACACACTGCTCTGCCACTCTGCGAGTCAGAACTTCCCCAAACCGCAGCGTTTTGCCCCACAAATGAAGCCCCTCACTCGCAATGAGATCTCAGCATGACAGCACTGAAAAGGCCCTGAAAAGGGCCACGGCAGCAAGCCAGACAGAAAAGGAGAGAGACATGGCAGAGGGTTTCAGGGGTGTTTGCTTCCCCCCCGATGTGGTTCCCAACTTTCAGGGTAACTTTTCCCTGGCTTCAGCTGGGAATTGTGCTGGGACTGGGGCTCCCCCGGCACATCTGGGCACACGAAGCTCTGGATGAAATGGGATTTAAAATCCATTGTCTCCACCTGAACTTTATATTTTATTTTTTTTCAATTTTGATGGTTTTCACTTCTTATTTTAAAAGCTTTTTATTTGTTTGTTCATCCCCCATTCTCCAGTTGCAGCAGCAACTTTAGCTTTTGAAAGAGCAAACAAGTCAGAATATTTCAGTAAATGTTTTGCTCAGTCCCTCACTATTTTTCTCTGTTAAGTCCCTTCCTAAGTGCTACAGGTTTTGTTGCTTCATCTTATAGCCCTGTGCAGTAAATAATGTCCTATTAGGATTTCATGGAACAGAACTGTGTATTTGTTTGAGGTTTTTTTGGTTGTTTTTTCTGCATTTGCTTATTATAAATGTTTGAAATACGCCTTGGGAAAACCTGCTGGCAGAACTATTCCCCTGCAATTTTACTTCCATTTCTAGGAAAGGAGTCTGCCTTTTCTCCCCCCAAAATAAACAGTCAAGCAGCAATTGGTTAAAAGGGTAACTGACTCTAAGTATTTAAATAACATTTTATAGGTGACTACCTTGCATTTTGTTTTATCCAACAAAATACTGCTGGGCAGCAGTTTTGGGAAGCATCCCTATGTTTAAGAAAGTAACTGTGTTCAAGTTTGATTCCTACCTGTTGTGCCTTTTAAGCCAGGATTACCTATAACACCTGTCACATATAGTTACCCAGGCTGACTGCAGCTCTGGGAAGCTACAATATGGGCTGTGATTAATTTGAAGATTTCAGAATAATACTGTTATAAAAGCTACACTCTGGACAAAAATAGGATTAAGCTCTGAGGCTGTGTATGAGCTAAAAGTGTTGAAAGCTAAAACCCCCGTGCCACCACTCACGACGGGCAGTTCAAAATGACAGAGTTTGCTAAATTCACATTGAAGTAGAAATGTTTTCAATTATTCATCTTCATTGACTTCATATTGTCTTTTTTTTCCCCCCACTGCTTAAACTAATAATTACTTTGAGCAAACAGACATCCAGATCCCATAGAAATGCTTTAATAGAAATGGTCGAAAGTTCTCGTAGTAAAACCTTCAACCTTGCCACTATAATAAATAAGCCTGGCACTTTGATGAAAATTAACACTAGTTTTGTAAAGAGCACATTGGGGGATTGCAGTCAGGTCTTATCTTTAGTTCCAGTCAACTAGCAATCCTGAAAGAGTTTGCATCATCATCAGAGCAGGCCATTTGATAGGATTCTGCTGCTGAACCTAATCAATCTATGGAATACTGTGGCTGCGCGGTGTAACAAAGCTAAAATAGATTTACAAATGGGGTTTTAGAGGATAAGCTCCTCCACAGGATTACATATTGATTTTAAATATAAAAAGCTTATCATATAAACCATAACTACAAAAATAGTGAACCTATGCATAAATCCTTTTAGAAGAGCACCCACTTCAAACTATAAGCCAAGAATAAATCAAGATGTACAAAATCCGAATGAAGATCCATTTCTTGGGCAGAAAATGAACACACCACCCCAAGGTGTGCAAAAATGAACTTATCTTTTCTAAGGAGGCATTAAAACTCGACTGAAAAAAAAAATAAAAGAAAGGAGTGAGAGGCAAGGTAGCTGGAAGTGAGGCATCCCGGCAGTCGGCTGCAGCTGCAGTAAAACCAGGCTCTGAAACGCAGCACCTTGTGTACAGGAGCAGCTGGCTCCAAGCAGCCGGGCAGGACGCGCGGGGAGGTGCAGAGGTGAAAACGGAGCCCGTTTACCTGCGTTTTCTTTGGCCTCTTAGTGAGGGGTTTCCGGCCTGTCTCGGTCGGAACGGTCCAAGAGGAACACTTTCTAGCTGGAAGCAGGCAGCGCGTTAACTCTCTCTTTCTTATCTCTACAGCTCCGTGGGGGAGGGGGGGGGAGTACGCCTTTTTTTTTACCACCCTGGGTCATTCATGTGCTCCTCGTGAAGTGCCGTAACCCTCCAAGAGGCCATTCAGCTCCCGGTGCCCGCAGATGAGCGGCCGGGAAGGAGCCACCGTCTCCACATCACTGAGCATCCTAAGGGGCAGCACCTCCGGCCGCAGCGCTGCCCGCACGCTGCCCAAGCAGGCACGGCAGAACAGCCTTTATCTGCCATCAGCAGGCTCCCACCTCCCGAAAAGCTCTTTTCTCTCCTTTTTTCCCCCTGTCATCAACCAGCTAAGTAAATTGGTTGACAGATTTTTAAACAGCATAGTCACGCGTGGAAGAGTTAGAGCAATTTACCAAAACAGTAATTACCACCTTTCAAAGATTTTTCAAGTTCCCGTTTGGGTTGGTGTGTTCTGCCTTTCTTTTGGACAAACAAACCGCTCCCATCCTGTTACATATACATATGTGTGTGTGTGTGTACATATGTGTAATTTATTTCCTGCCCATATACTTCGGTTTTGGAAGTGGTGCTGGTAAAAGTGAGATCTGCCTTTTCAACTCTTTCAGGGAGCCCACGCACTCGTTAGTAATCGGCTGAATGGCCTCGGAGCCGACAGTGCTGGGCTGTCCGGGCAGCCCCTGCTTCTCCAGAGAAATCACACTGGAAATGGTGTGATTTTAGCAGGGCTTCCCAAAAAACTGCATCTTTGCATCTTCTGAATACAGAAAACACCGATGCACCCATCGAGAGGCGAGATGTCACAAACGCGTATTTTGACTTTTCACAGGTGTTTTCCTGGAAGAGCTTCTCCTTTAATATGGTTTTTTGTGCAAAAGCAGGTAACTGTTAAAAGTTCAGAAGACCAAGAATCTTATTGAGAGCTAAAACGCTAAAAGAAGACTTCGTTGCATAAATAAAGAAATCCCCCAAAATAACCAAAATTCTCCAGCACTTATGTTTGCTTCCTAAACCTCTGTTTACCATATCACCAGTAGCATATTAAAAAAAGAGAAAAAGATGAAAAAAAGAGAAAAAAATGAGAGAGAGAGAAAAAAAGAGGATTTCCTGGAGTTTGGGCATACCTCTCTGAATTTACGAAGAGAAATTAAAAAACCATTTTTGTTCCAGACAATCTGTCTGGCAGAAGCTGCTGAACATTCAAAGGCTGCTGCTAGGACATTCCAAGGCAGCACACATACATGAGGCAATTAAACATCGAAAGTTTAGGTTTAAATCCAGGATCTCTTAGTTCCTCTCTAGTTTTACATTATTTTACATTTTAAATATTTCATCAGTACAATTCCAAATTAATCTGGCTTGTCTCTGCAGAAAGCAATGTATATATTTATGACCCAGGATTATCCAAGAATATAGTGAAGATAGTCTTATGCAAAAAATATAACTACAGATGGAGAGATAGGAAAAAGCTACCTGAAACCTGCTGCTTTTTTTCAACAAACTTATGCTTCCAGTGAAGTCTCCAAACTAATTAGAATTGATTTATTATGGATCAGGTACCTTATCAGGTGAAGAAAGAAATTACCATGGACAGTCAAAGGGTTGAGAGGTCAATACAGAATAGCAAAATCAATTTGCATTGATTAGACAAAAGGTCCATTTTACAGAGCCCAAAGGATTAACTTTAAAGCAAACATCTTTGAACTGTAAGGCAGCATTTGTGACTGAGAGGTGTAAGTGGTGCAGCATTAGAAAACACTTAAGATATTTAAATAAGAAAATAATGCAAGCAATGGTTTAAGCTATCTGGATGTTTATTTTTTATTATGAATCATCCCAAGGATTATTGTATAATTCACTGGAAAGCCCTATGGAAAGGGTGCAATTGTTCCATTTATCCCGTGTCAATCTTCCCCTGAGTGTTACCTCCATTCAGGTGAGGTGACTAAACTGGGGCGAGTCGTAGGGAAGGGAGAAACTCTGTGCAAAGGATCACACTAATCCTGCTGGTGCTCGTGATGAAATATTTACTTGACAAACTTAAGTGTTTTACCACCAAAACTAACGAGACTTTTTCCCCCCCAATGAGCCACTGTTGTAGAACAGGTCTGAAACATTAAAAGGAAGAGGCCCTCTTCTGTGGGTCACCCCTTCCTTTTTCTGTGGCACCAAAGCAGCATGATGCTGCAGGAAAACCAAGAGAGCACCGCTGCAACAAAAAACTGTAAACCCCAGACACATGCTCTACCTCCTCATCACTTTGTTTTCAAAGTTTATTGCAACAAGACCATACTTCTTTGACCCATATCTTGGTTATTTTTTAATTATTATTATTTTTTTTAATCCTGAAGAAAACTTAATACTGGAATTGCAGCCTCAGCACACTTGCTGTGTGCTATCACTTGAAGTGATGCAAATACCAGCATCACCAATGGGCTTCAGAGAAGCCTCCACGTTTGGCACTCCCAGGTGCCAAACCTGTCTGGCAGTGAGAGCTTTCCCCCCTCGGCCCCCAGCACTGCCCTTACCTTCAATAGCCAGCATCGCTCTCAGCTCCCGGTTCAGCAGCTCGTAGCGCCTTTCTAGGTCATGTTCTTTTTCCCTAGGCAAGTTGCAAATGTTCATCAATATGTTAATTACTAAATCATTAAACACTTAAAAGCACCTTTAACTTACATTGATTTTAGGACTCGCAACTGACTTTTCTCTTTAACTTTAAGCTACTCCAAACAAATGATACACAAACTTAAAATCTGGCTCAGGTGGCCTATTCAGTAACAGGGCCTTTTCATTTCACATAAGGTCGGCTTTAATTCTGTCAGTTTAACTCCACTGCGTTACAGGATGCAATTATTTCATATTCATCTCTGGAACAGCTGTTGTGGAATGTCCAAAGTATAAAAGATTCCCCTAGATCTAATGAGCAAATTCCAGCATCAACCTATTCACCAAGATAATGTGACACTGGAAGTATTATTCTATATATGCTCTGCTCTAATCAACAATAAAAATTAGATAAGGGATTAGAAAGCTTAATATTTTGCAGGTAAAATCCTCTGTCAAGTTCAGACCCAGCAGGAGATAGGTGAGCAGAGGCTCTTCCCAGGGAAGTATGCAGGCATCTACACTAGGTGGCATTATGGAAAGAAATATCAAAGTGAAAGAAGCTGGAAGAGAAGCACTCGGGGCAGAATGCCTCTACAAACGAGCAGCACCTTCTCCCTTCCTCAACACTGTCAGTGAGAAAAGGTTCATTTGTCCTTACTTTGCAGTATCAGTGGTATCACTGCACTGTGACTGATTTACTGACATCCCTTCAGCAGAGATGGGACTGAGGATTTTCTACAAAGCAGGTAGTGACTCAAATTTGGCTCTTCTCTCTGAACAGCCTTCACCTGTCCCACCTGAGGCACAATCTAAATCTATCTGTGCATTTCTAAAATGCAGTTTTATTCTACTGTTGGGCTTTTGAAAATGTAACAGTGCTTAATATTTCTTTTATTTCTTTTTTCACAGCTCTGGCTAATCTTGTGTCATTGCATGCTTCTCATTTTCAAGTCTGAAATATGAGAAAAACAAGTTACTTGATGTGTAACACATACACACTAGTCACTTCTGAGGGTTTTTTTGAAGCCTAATGGGAAGAGAGTAAAAAAAGTTTTGCTTTTATCTGAAGAGTAAATCATCCTTTTGTAAATACATATGTTCATCTGTACTTACAGAAGAGAAAGCTGGTTCATTCGTCTTATTAAGGCATTCTTCTTATTAACCAGCATGAACCACTCCTGCATCATAGCTTCTTCTTCTTCTGTGTTTCTTCCTGCAATCAAGAGAACTTCATTACTTCTGTGGCATTTCACAAACTGAGGTACATATTTTCACTTCAGGTTTTGGAGTATCAGTTGCCAGTATCACTGAGCATGACAATGCATATTCTCAAATGGTAAAAATATCATATGACTGCAAAGTCCTGCCTGGTTTATAAATAAATCTTCAAAAGCAGCTATCCTCCAGGATATATTGTAGTGCTCTTTATCATGCTGACCCTAAATAAATACCTTTTAAAAGGACTGTGTATTTTAAATTCTCCCAAATGAACTATATAATTGCAATGCTTCCAGTGAACAACCCTTACTGCTAAAAGATGTCTGGTCATCACCAAAGACAAAAACAATCCCTGTAGGCAAGATCCACTCCACCCATGCAAACCCAGCACAGCCAGGATGATGTGGCAGGGATCAAAGCAGCTGCAGAGCAGATGCTAATCCTGAACTCTTGGCTAAGGTGTGGGCACCTGCTCAGCTTCTGTGCTCATGGCCACTCTTCCAGGTGAGATGGAAAGAGCTGCTCCTCTCCTCAACCTGCAACCAAAGGGAGCATCTGCACAAATACAAATAATCTTGGGATCCAGGTACCCAAGGGTCCCATGTGTGTGTGCATGGACTAGCACCTCTTTCCCTTGCCCCCATCCAGCCCAGGAAGGATCAGGATCATGATCAGAACTCTTCACAGTCTACCTGCAGGCAGTGCTAAGCTCTACCAGACTCTCCAAGACTCTGTGTCACCACCCCTGCACCATGAGCAAAAGGCAGATGAGCCTCCAGAAGGCTCCTGACTGTGCTTTCCATGTAGCACAGCTGCTCAGCCAAATTCCACCCTCTCCAAGCTCAGGGATTCGGAGAAAGTCCTTCGTGAAGGCTGTAATTCCGTGGAAACCTGCCATTCTCATCCCTCATGCTGAGGAAAAGAGCAAAGGTGATATGGTCTTCATTGAATTATGAAACTCACACATTTCATAGGGTTAAAATGAATCTAGAAATAAACTTGGAATAGAGGCAAAGGAGCACGAGCTTGGTCATGTGAGTTTGTTTCCCAGCTTTGATAGAGCTTCATTGGGAGAGTGTGGGTAGATGTCTGAGTTTAAGCACCTCGTGTGCAATATGTGAATAACCACCTGTACTGATTCTGCAAGGGTGCTAAAAGTTAATTCTTTGGTGTTTCTAAAGGGGTTTGAAATCTCTCATGCAAAGTGCTGCACACTTGGGGATGCCACCTTATTAATTAAACCATAGGATCCCTAGTTGCAGAGAAGCCCTTTCTAGCACTTGGAGCTGGAAAGACACCAGAAAAATATTGTTTTGCCCTAAACCAAAGCATTCAGTTTCTGGATGGGAGTGTTTCAGATGCTCCCCACGTGCATGTTCACACCCCAATGCCACAACAGTGTGCAAGCCCAGACCTACATGGAGAATCTCACCCTCCCCAGGCTGTGAGCCTCCTGCCTGCAGGGGAAGTTTTCCAGCCTTCTCCAAACTCTTTGATTCCCTCTGCCATGGCCATGAGGCACCCACACAAGGGCAGGAGAAGAGGATGAACAGGGAAGTGAGTCAGCTTGGGGTGGAACTGGTGGACTCACACAGTAAGAAAAGGTTACATTTGGCATGCTCTCCTTTCTGATAGGAGACATCCACCCATATCCACTTATCTGCCTGGGAAGTGCCTGGTCAATGAAATTTTCTGGAATGGTGCTTTTAGGGTCACAATTTGCTAGCAGTGAGACAGGAAGGGTGGAGCATCCCAAAGCATGGATGGACCCACAGTACTTTTCCAAGCAAAAGCAGCAGGGCCCAGCTCCTGGGGCAATGGAGCAATGAAAGTAGAAACGCTCTCCCCCAATATCTCCACTTTGGGTTTTGTGCACAAAATATCACACCATGGCATTTACAATAATATTCAGCAGTTCAGTACACTTTGCTGGTAAGTTACAGATCAAAGGCCTTGCTGCTGCACTGGTCCGTCTAACAGGGTCTGCTTTTGGAAGCAGATAATAATCAATATTACCAGCCTTTTGTTGAAATGCACCAAGTATTTGAAATTTATTCAGGGGAGAGGTCAAGAAGAAGGGGATTTTTTTGCCTTTTTTTTTTTTTCTTGCAAAATGACCAGTCTATTCTGTAACGTATGAGATTTTTTACTAGCAATGTGGCAAAGTTCTCACAACCAGACATCTGTGGCTACAGTAATATTTCAATCAATTTGTTAGTTTTGAGTTGGACTGGGATGTCTGGCTCAAAGAATATAACCACAAGTCCTTGCTGCATTTAATTTTGCAAGCCTTGAAAAAGAAATGGGAGAGATAAATGTCTCCCAAGTGTTTGGCTCAACAGTGGATTTGACTTCGTTGACTTTTGTACCATGCACTTTCAGGTTAAGAACATAGACTTCAGATATAATCTTCTTTCTATGAATGCATTCCTTCTAAACACAGTTAGTTGCAACATATAATGAGAAAAGATCTGGGTAAAGCTCGGAGCTGTCGTGCCAGATCTGCACAGGTGCCTATTTTAATATATCCATGCTGACACCAAAGCACATGCAATATCCATAGAATGGGCTGGTTTAGAAGTGAATTAACAAAGTCTTGATTGTTTTTACAGAATTTTAAATCTGTTTTTGTATTCGCTTTGGACCCATGTGATGCCCTGACACCGGTCATGTGATATCGGCTGCGATAGGCACAAATCCCCGGGCAGCAACAAAAGAAGAAAGAGCAAAAAAGAAAAAGCTGAGAAAAAGCTTGCAATTTGGAAAAAGGCCAATTTTACCCCAGCGAAGGCCTTTTTGATCAGTGAAATGACACATGTGTGCAATATTAATAGTAGTCGATGCTGATATTTTATTTGTTGACTGTCAGCTTTTAAATTCTTGTGCACAGAGCTGAAACAAATTCTTCCCAGGCAAGCAAAATAAAGATGAACTCCCATATATAAGAAATTTAAATAACTCTTCGGCAAATACACTAGCATTAGAGCATTACTTCATTTTTTTTACTTGGTGAAAGGATGCACATGAAACACTTTCAACAAAGAAAAACTGAGTGTTCTTACTGCAGCAATACTGCAAGCTAAACTCACATTTACAATTTCTAAATAAAAAATTTAGAAAAAGCCTTTCTTCAACACAGTTTCACTCTGTAAAACTCAAGCTGCTGCTGGGGTGGTTGTTGTTTCCACTTTCCAAGTGTAACACAAGTATTTGACTTGCTACAAATGCTTGAAAATTTAAATTGGGAAAGTATCTGTGTTGTTCGTGGGGAAAAAAACCCCAACAAACTGTACAGATTATTTAAATGAAGCAAAAAACCATGCTGGAGAACAAATCGATCCCACACATGCAAACCCCTTATCTAAGCCAGTACAAGATGCTGAAAATCTATAAATAGCCCACAGATCTTAAACTTAAATTTTTTTCATAATACATGCATTACACTATTGTTTTTGATAAACAACAACAACAAAACCCTTTTAAAGCTAGTAAGTTGGACCATTACAAATTAATCCTGACTTTAATAACTGGTTAAAGACCCCTTCAGCTTTATAAGTAACAAAAAATATTAAAGCCTGTGATCACAGCGAGCTTTTCTCATTTCTCCTCTAACCATTTGTTATTTAATCCAATACTAGTAATCCAATTTGTCCATCAGACTTTTAAAGGGCAGAATGCAACTTCTCCAGCTTAGACACTTTTCAAAGTACAATATATTTTTCAAATGAATGCTGGATGTTTCATTTTTTCCCCAACTGTTCCTAGCTCTAATGTATGAGGAAAAAAAGAACAAGATGAACATTGTTCGTACTGATTAAGTAAGAGCTCATTAAAGAGCTGTCAGTGCTGTACTTTGAATATGCATGAAGCATATAATCAGATCTAGTACCGTCACTAGAGGAGAATACGGTAAGTACAAAGGATTGATTTAATTACTTAGAGTGGGCTGTGGTGGTAAAGCAGTCTTGTTAGCGCAGAAAGAAAAGGAGGTTGTATTCTGGCACGGTTAGGGGAAAAAGGCAGTTTTAGCTTCTGCCACAATACCTAATCTCAGGATAAAGCACTTTACATTGTAGCTTAAAATGAAGACTGCCAGTTTTCTAAAAAGACCAGAATTCATCTTATCTTGTTTAACCTCATCTGGTTAACTATCTAGCAGAACATATTTATTCTCTTTAACACGTAATTATGCTTATACCTTTTTATCCTATAGTTCAATAATGACTTCTGAAAACAGTCTTCAAATAAGAGTGGGTAGTGCTGCAAACATCATATGCGTGCAAACTGCTCGGTAAGAGATTTGAAAAATGCAGCACCAGAAACTCAGATGAAACAGTGAGTACACACGCCTTTATGTGAAAAGTCAATACAGTTTTTAATGTCAGACTTTAACCTGAGGAGGCTTCTGGCAGGGTTTCTCTCATTTATTTTCTTTTCCCCCTCTTCCTTTCTGCCTCCCCCTCCACTCCTTTTTTTCCTTTTCATTTTTTTCTTTTCTTTTCTTTTTTTTTTTTTTAATTAATTCATTCTTGTTTTATTCTTCCTCTAGGAATCCAAGGGAATTCTCTCACATCAACTCCCAGTGCCATTTTCTAATTTCATTGTCTGGCTTGAGTGGTGAAGGATGCGTGCTCTATTCTTCTCTTCACTTGACATCTACCAGAACCCTCCTCAATGATTAGGAATGAGCCCAACACCAAGCCTCAAATAGCACAAGACATTAAATTCTGCCCTCAGATATGAGAAGCTCCTACTGGCTTCTGAGTTGTGATTCCAGGCTGTAATAGCTCCTGCTCAGGATTCAATAGAGGCTGCAGCATAAAGTTTGGTAATTTTGTCCCTTACTGGAACAAATTTTAGTGATAGCCAAAGCACTGATAGTGAGAATTTTAATGGTAGCCAAGGAAAAAAAACCAACCAAACAAACCACAACCCCAAATCCCTTTCCCTTCTCCTGTGGCTCATCACACATATTTCTGATTGTTATTTGAAATCAACTTGAGTCAATTTTCTTCTACAATACTCAAGAAGCATGGTAACAAACACATTACCATTTTCTGAGAACAATATAAACAACTAGCTTATTTTAATGTTGCACAGCTTCCTGGCAGTCTTTACAAACACATCCTCCTTCATATTCTTCTGGATTTACAAATGGATTTTTGTTTATACTATAAGCTAATTATATCTTAAATTATTTAAATAAGAAGCATCTTGACAAATGTCTCTTCTGAATCAATTTGAAAGAACAATTTTTTTTTTCTTTTCTGCTGAAAGTACTTTCAAACTCAGCCAGCTACCAGTGTACCTAGGTACAATTAGACCCATTATTTTTAAGCCATTTGGGCAGCTAGGCATTAGATAAACCCACTACGGATTAACATAGTAAACCTGTATATTGCTAAGAAAACAGAGAAGAAAGTGCTACAAAACACTAAGAATACCACTTTAAAGGAAGAAAAAGCAACAACATGCAGGGACAAGATTAGTTTACAGTATAAATGTATGAATACAGTAACTCCTCTACACTTTATACCATCATAAATCTGTCAAGATAAGACAATAGATTAATATTTTTAAAAAAATCCTTAAATGTAAATGTATTTAGCTGTTGTGCAAAAATAAATTACAACCTGTAGAGGATAAATAATAAAGGGTTTACATCAGCATCCCAAAGCAGCCCATTCAGTCTGGCAAGAAATAACAGGTTTACAGAAATCACTCTGTATGCTGTCTTAAGCAGTAATTGTTTTTAAATTTTATTTGCACTGTGTGTAGTGTGTGTGCCATGGTGTCATGGTTAAACACAGAACTCTTCCCATGTCTCCCCATTTACCTCAACAGAACTACATGAAAAACAACCTACTTAAGACAGAGCCCATTCTTCATCCATTTGCTGATGTTTACACACAGTTTTAAAATAGAATAGAAGAAGCTTTCTTCACTCAACACACTTGGGTGAAGAGGCCAGCAGGAGAATGCCAGTGCATGGGAACTGGAGCGGGGCAAATAACAACAAAAACTGGCCGACTTCGCTCTGCTCCTCTTTCTGGGCTATTTTGTAGTTGACAGAAGCTTGGTGACTACTGAGAGCTGTTCAAATGCCAGTGAATTCCACAAATTTAACAGGAAGGTCTTTTGAAAACATACCCCACTGTCTTTATTTGTCTGCTCCAAAAAAAAAAACCAGTTGCATTCACCCAATCATAGGGACGAGTTTTTACAAGTTTCTGAATTAGGAGCAAGTGGACAGATTGGCTTGTTTACCTGAAGGAGAACATGAATGGCAAATAAAGAATAGTTCTAGGATGTGTCTCATCTTGTCTCATAAGAACCTGGGGAAATTCACTGAAATTGAAGGTGGTGTGTTTAAAACCGATAAAAAGAATGATCTTTCCTCAAAGCCTCATCATTTACTGGTAGAACTCGTCGCCACGAGGCAATGTTGAAACTAAGAGCTCAGCAAGAATTAAAACCAGGCTGGATGTTGAATATGGAAAGGCAAAGCTGCAGCAATAAATATTCAAATAAACAAACAAAAAAACCATGGGAGGTAGGAACTGGATCCTCCTGCTTTAGGACACAAGCTAACCTTTAATTTTTAGAGGTTAAATTAAATGTTCCCTGGGGCCAGGTTAGCCTGTGACTGGCCCCTGCACAGATTCTTGCCCCAGCCTGAGTTCAACCCACACCTGCCCCACTACAGTGGAGTGTTCTGGACCAGACTGTGGGGCTGATCTGCTGTGGCCATTACAGTTTTACTGAAAGGGAACAGGAAGGGACGAGAAACAGCGCCGGGTGTTTTAGCTGACCAACCTCACATTGCTAACAAAGGCTGGTGGAAGGTCTCAAATGCTTCCAAGTAAGCAGCAGACTTCCCACTGATTTTAATAGTCTTCTCATCTTGCTCACTGTGAACAGCTTATGCACAGATGAGCTCTTGCTTTTAATGTGAGTTACTGAATTCAACAAACACCTAAGCAGAAAAGCCTATATTTACAACAGAAATTTTTTGTAAAGGAGAGTTACATGAGACCTAATGCAAAATGCCTCTGACACAAGTGAAAGCTACAGTGAAAATTTTTAAATAATAAGTGGTCAACAATTTTTCACTGAGTGAAACCCAGGCATTCCAAAAGACACACATTTTTTAGAAAATATCACCCTCCTTTGCTTTCAGAGGGCTACCTTTGGTGGAAAACCTCAGAATTTTGGATAAAATATTTTTTCCAAATAATTGGTGTCTAAACAGAACCCACAAGAGACACCCCACAGCAGAAGTGGATGGGCTGCTCCACCTTGAGCTTTAGGCCTCCATTTGAGATTACCACGCCCGGCTTTCTCCCAGAATATTTCTTCCTTTCAGAGCAGGAGGACCTCCTCAGTTATTAAAAAACACTGAAAATGAACAAGAAGAGCCAGCAATAGATAAGCAGGTGGAACTGCTGTTTAGATGACACCGCAGAAGTGGTAGCTAGCAGATGAAAGCCTAGCACAAGTTTTTGAGTCTGAGCTGGATGGGAAAATGCCTAAGAACATTAGAAAGGCAAATTCATGGCCAGTAACTTGCTGTCTGAGAGCAGTTGAGAAGGAGACATTGATGTCCACACAATGGAGTCTCATAAAGGTAGGAATCAACTGCCAAGAATCTGCCAGGCAGAGCTACATTGCAGCGCATTGTCTGACTATTTCAGCCCCCAAAATACTGTAACCCTAATGAAATGGAGCTGCCACCAAGGAAATGCTTTTATCACAAGCACACATCAAATTAGTTTAATATCCAGCAGGAGATTTATAATTTCTTTGGTTTCTGAAACATAAAAAAATCAGAGAGGCTATTTAAAATTTTGAGAGCTGTGTAAACAGAAGGTCGAGGTTCTGACCACATCTTGGCACGTGCAGGGATTTATTTACCTGCAGTGGGACTGACTCACAGGAAGACAAACATTTGCGGCCTACAAACTGGGCAGCCTAAAATTATCACAGGACTGAAACTTCCACAAAAAGACAAATTGTGGAAGATAAAACCTGCAAGACCACTGATTTTCTCTACATGATGAGTCAACACAGAGGCCAGTAGAAAATACAGAAAACCAACCAGAACAGGATAAAGAATGGAATAAAGACTGGATAAAGAATATGAATATATTTTTAGTATGGAACCATCAATCCAGACCAAGAAACTTTGTGCCCCAAAATTCAGGCATCAAGAGGTGAGATTCCACTGTAACACCTGGAGATTCCTGTAAGAAAGTGATGCCTGAAGGACAAGTGCCTGTAGGGAATCCTAGCACTGAGTAAAACCAACACTTGTGCTTTACCACCCTCTGGTACTCTGTGCACCCAAATTTTCTCACACAGCACAATCTCAGAAGAAATTTCAACACAGGAAAACATGCACTATGAACTGATACACTCAAACGTTTGAAACTATAAAGAAAAAGGTAGATTATGCTTGGAAATCCAGCAAGAGAGGGATGATGGTAGGGTAGATTAATTATTTCATGTGCAGATTTACAAGCAGAGTTGGATGTTTTGCCATGAGTGATAGTAATTTCTGTACAGCTTGTAACTACTCTTTAGAACAGTTTACTACCTGCTTATGTGGCAAGTGATAGCTGGGTAAGATACTGAAGTGAGAGGCCATTTACCTAAAGTCATTGTAGTGTGCTCTACTAGGTAGCATATGATTCCATTTTTACCATATGTTGCCTTACTTCCTTCAGAACATATTCTCCTGGAGCTGGAAAAGGGTAGTGGACATTATGAGGTTACTTTGATGGACAGGGCTGAATTTAACCCAAGCAACTGCCTGAAGTGAGATGATGATGGCAATGAATGTGACCTCGTATCTGTGTTAATGAAAATGTATACTCTTACTGGGAGTTGGCAGGTTTGTACTTCTGGGATCCAAACTTTCCCAGGGTTAACTGGTGAGTTCAGCTAGGCTGAGGTGTCCCAAGGCCCCACAGCTTCCAGTTTTGACAGAAAAGCTGTTTTTGGTGGTAAATGGGAGAAACCCAAGAAAAAACAACAGTGGCCTCTGCAGACTGCAGTGGCACTGTGGGCCAGGAGCCTCGGGGCGACCAAAGGGCCTTTCTCCTCGCCTTCGCTTTCCAGCAGACACTGCTTGTAGAGAAAGCTAACTCCAGGCACAAAGCCAAACACTATGCCTACCACATGAAAGAGCACTTATACTGCAACACCACAAAGAAAGATGGCAATCAGTTAAAAGAAGCAAGTGTCTGTTGGGTCTTGTAAGACTTTTGGAAGGCTTGCAAGCCTATTCATAGTGCCTAGGGCTCTCCCAGAGTAGTCTCCTGCTATGTGGGCAGTGCTCTACTTGGACTCTCTTCTTCAAGCTGGCTTCAACCTGTTGACAGGTTCTTTGAAGGCAATGATGAGGCTACAAAAGCCAGGGAAGTGCATGGAGAGGAGGTTGACTTATCACTCTGTCCCTCCAGCCAATGGGATTCTGTGTTACTTGGAGAAAAAAACAAATACGGTCACTGCTGCTGCTGAGCCGCTTTAAGGATCTGATGAATTTGGCCTGGGAAGGCTGAACATGCCCACTGCTCATGTTTGGTCTTGGAAAGGCCACCTCCTGTGAACTTTTGCCTACCAGTGCACAGACCTAAGACTGAAGAGACAGGGCAAATTAGAGATAAACTCTGAGGTTTGTTTTGTGGAAGCTTCTCAGCTGTAGAAACAGTGGGTAATTGGAAAAGTATGGCCAGACAGTCTTCCTTTACCAAAGGCAAGTCTGTTTTGCAGGAACTGTTAATGGAAAGAGATGGATTTTGGGAAGAGTTTGCCAATAAGAGATTGTGGAGGCAACATAACAGAAGGAAAACTGGAGAGAGAGATAAACTTCAAGAACTCAAGATGTTCTCAATTGCCCATAAAATGCATGATTAAATTGCATACTTGGACAGAAATTTGTGTATGATCTGGGCCCTGAAGAGTCCTGTCAGAAAATCAGCCCACTGGTGTGCCAGTTTATTTGCATTAACAAACTCTCGTGAATCACTTTGCACTGTGTGTCTTTGCAGGCACCTCCACAGAGCTCTGCAGGCCCCAGGTCACCCATGTCACACTTGGATGCAACAGAGAGGCACAGTTACCATATTGTGAACGAGACCTCGATCATGGTGTCATTGCACTTCTTTCACCCGGGGTTTTGGTAGCTGTCAAAGCTCCCATTACCACAACCCTGGCAGCAAGTTCACGTTTCTACACAATGGAAAGAGACACATTGCAACAAATGCTTTAGAATATCCCTTTGCTTTCAAAACAAGCAGTAACTACCAAGGCATAGTTTTGTGAACTGTTATCATGTTAGAGTAAAAATCTTTTGCTCATGTCAAAAATCTTTCCTTCTACCCAACACAAACTGCTACCAGTAATATCCTTCCAGCCTCCTAGTTGTTAGGTATTTCCAATAGAGAAGGTTCACAAACCAGCACCAGCAGGGACCCAAACCAGTATCACATATGTAGCATTCATATATCTAGAATTCCTTTGAAATGCTTTCACTCACTTCTTATGCTAAATGTAAAAAGACAAGCATCAAAAATGTTGCTTTCAGTGATAGTTTTACATTTTCTATCTTGCCAGGAAGGCTGTTGTTATACTATCCTTGCTCTGCTTTGGGATGTATACCTTTGTCTTTCACAACATGGTCGGTCAACTCATTACTGTCTCGTGGTTTGGCAAGTTCTCGGTTCACCTGAGATCAATCATGCTGACCCAAGTACAACAGTAGTGCAGGAAAGCAAGACCAAAAAACTGCTAT